>CAJVPL010001634.1:0-12715 GCA_910591945.1 Ambispora gerdemannii | reverse complement strand
TAATAAAATTGAAAACTTTTATATAAAAAGAAAAATCTGTATTTTATTATATTTAATTAATAAATTTTGATGTCATTATATTATTTCTGATTATCACTATTTAAGACAAAAATTTCAATTTTATTAATAAAATTGATACATAATTCTATAATTCTATTAGTCACTATATACAAATTTAAATTCTAAATTTTTGTATTAAATTTTTTTAAGCTAATTAAAATTTTATAAAAAATTTTATAAAAATATTTATTTAATAATAATTTAATATTTAATTATAAAAAAATATTTAAAATTTCTAAGTTTTGCTCTTTAAGCAAAATTATTTTATTTTAGGAATATTTTTAAAACATTTTAAAGTTTATAACTTTTTAAAAATTAAGAAAAATATAAAGAATTTATAATTATATTTATTTTTTATATTTTCATATTAAAATTATATATAAAATTATTGTTTTTTCCTTTTATTTTATGCTTTATTTTTTAAAAAAATTGATCAATCTTAAAAGATAATAGAAACAAAAATAAAATTATAATATTAAAATAAAGAATATAAATATAAAAATATATAATTAAAATTTTATAATAGATTAATATATAAAAATCAAAACTTTTTATGCTTTATAACAACTAAAACCAGGAAAAACTGAAATTATAAAGTATATAATACTATATTATTCAAATTAAGTACAATAGATTTTTTTGTTATTGATAATGTGAACTTGTTGAAACTTCTCTATTATAAACACAAATTATATCTGTAAATGAAATTTTTTGTTATAATTAAAAATGAAGAGAGACAATAGTAAATATCTAAAATTTTTGGTTGGTTATTTTTTCAAAAATTAGAATAACAACGAATGAATAAATTCGAAATTAACATGAAGGTTGATGATGACAATGAAATGAAACTGTTAGCTTGGTTGATTGATTCACAATTGACAACGCGAAACCAATTGTATATCATTCGTGGCCTTCAAGAAATATTTTCTTTTTACCTGTTCAATTTTCAATTAAAAATTCGGAGGGCTAGGATATCAGTTCGAATGACTTTATTCTCGTTGGCTGTCTTGTTTTTGTATCAATAAACAATAATTATAAACAAGAAAATAAATAAATTATCTACAACATTTTACATACTACATACATGCATACATACATACATACATACTTACAAGGTGTTAAATATAAATATTTCTTTTATCCCATTTATCCCTCTAATCATTGATCTAACCTCTCTTTTTTTTGAATGCGTTAGGCAACACACCAACCAATCGTTTTCTTCCTTCTCCACTTCCATGCACTCCACTTTCACCAACCAACGCCTCGACAATCCCCCAAATAGACAATACAAAACCAAGGAAAAACACCACCAGCATAAACGCGGCCGGCACAAAATCTTTGAATACTTGAGATACCTCACCGTTTGGTTGGTCAAAGGCACCACCCACCAAATCCGACACCACAAATGATATCAGTAATAGACTGTACAACGTCATGACGATACCCTCGCGTACTCGACTTGTGCCGAATCGCCACCACTTTGCACCGAAATTTACCTCGTGAAATTCCGAAACATCCACGCGTTTTTTCTCCTTAAAAAATAATGAGAATAGCATTAACGGCGAATAATAGATAACGGTGAATATTGGATCGAAATCTTTGTTTCGAAGGTCCAGGTAAGTCCACACAGTCACGAAAAAGATGTATAATACGAAAAATACTAATGGTACAATGATCAAACAAATAAAATTAGTAGAATGTGATTTGTCATCTTTTGTCGTCGTTGTCCCATCATTATGGTGAATCAATTTGTAACCGGCGTAGATTAAATTGAACAATACTAAAGTTGAGAACCACATCACACGTGACATTATCTGATTACGAGGAATCACACGACCGAATGGAGGTGTAAGATATGCGTAATTTGAATTGAATGTTAATCCGCCTGCCGTTCCTCCACTAACTAATGTCAACGGTAATAGATCACTAGAATCACGATAATGTGACTCACGATAATCCTCTTTCGAACTGGCATGTGATGGATTATTGTGTATATCAATTTCTTTTGTATGTGACATTTGATCTATCATTTATTTGATAACGATTAGCTATTTAATTAATGAAATCTGACATAGCATTAAAGTTATAATTACCACTAGCAGATTTATGTCCGGCCTGCATAAAACCTTTTTCCATGTTTGACATGTTTAAATCTCTACTTCGATTAATTGATGAAGTAGTTGGTGAAGATAATTTACCAATTTTTGATTGTGATGAACTAACACCACCACCACCACCACCACCGCCGCCGCCGCCGCCGCTGCCGCCGCCGCCTCCATCTCCCAACAAACTCAGTGGTCTTAAACCATGTCCGTCCATTCGTTGCCTTGTATCAGGTAGCTCCAAATTACTAATATTACTAGTGTCAATTTGTGTAGGTGTTTGTATCGGACTAGAGATCAAAGGTGTCTTTGGCAATACAACATCCGATGAACGTGATGGTAATTGTAATTGAACATTCCCAGGATCATAAACTTCCTCCTCACTTTCCTCATCTTCCTCGAATAAAAGATCCTCGTCAATGCTTGGACGTGTTTGCACGGATTCCTCTGCCAATGATAAATCAGAATTTTTCCTTGCATGATCTCTAACCGGCATTGTATAAGATCTGATTGGTGGTTGAATTGGAATCCGATGTAATTGCGGTAATTGAGATTGAGGTGGATTCGTCATCGTTGATGTTGTTGTTGATGATGCAGAATTATTGTTATTGTTATTATTATTATTATTAGTAGTATTATTATTATTTGAATTATCAGCCATAGTTATGGGTTCGTCGGTTATTATTGTCGGAAGGCTACCACTACCATGAAAAAGTTCACTTTCCGAATCACTATCAGACGCGTCAAAATTATAAATTGGTATGGTGTGAAATGATTCGCTCGGTGCGCTGCTTTGAGCGTCGTCAATATTTCTGTCCATGACTAATGAGAATAAGAATTATTAATATATATATCAGTCAGATGAGTGATTTCTTCTTTTTTTATGTCAATAAATTAATATTGAAAAGCAAATTCTGATAAGAAGAGAGCCAGATTCAAAAAATTACATTACAATTTTTAGAAGAGAATACGTAAAAAATCTCAAAGTTTAGCCATCAATAGAAATTCTTTTTGATGCTTTGCTGCTGGGGTGTGGGTGCTGAATAGGGTTATTGTGTGGTGAAGTTTGAATCTCAAAATTATTATAGGCTAACTAAGGTTGTTATTGTTGTCTATCCCCAGATATACACACGACAACAACTCGAGGAGAAATTGATAAAAGAGGAGAAGAAAGAGGAAAAAATTCAAAAAATTTGATTTTACACTCTCAATTATCTTGTTCTTTTCTTGTATCAATCTGAATGGTTATAGAATACACACACACACATATTTTCACTCGCTATAAACAAAAAAAGAGTAAACTATTTTAAAGCGCCGCCTCATATTGTGCACCGGAAAAACGGCAGTATTCTTCCTCTGAATTCGAATTAAAAAAAGATCATTTCTCGAATCTAGTTAATTATCATATACACATGTACAATGATGATTCATATACGATAGCAAATAAATAGATATATTTAGCAAAGCCTTTACGTGTTTCTTTTAAGTTGTAATTGGCTGGTAGAAAACATATTACACATGCACAGACACAGACACATTCATAAGACCTTCTCTATACAGGCTTTTTGGGCTTGGCGTGGGTGAGTATCAACAATGAATAGAGTGACTTCGCCTTCTATAGGAAAATCAGCAAAGCCATCATATAAATTATATTATTGAATACCCACTATGATCTATATATATATGACTATCATCATAGAGTTGTATCATCATACACAGTATTGTATGCAAGTTTAAAAACTTGTTTTTAGGAAATTTTAAGTCGCCATTTGTGAACCGCCCATGATTAAGCCTTAATCAAAGAATAATAAGAGAAGAAATCTCGAACTTTTTCTTGCCAATTTTTTGATTTCACTATCGTTACTTTTGTTATTATAATTAAGGTTCCGAACATATAGCATAGCAGGATTTCTTTGTGATTGGCTAATTTTTGTAGATCATTTTTTAAATTCTATTGGTTGATAAAAATAGCATGCTTTCTTAATCATTAATGATTTTTTTTAGCATTAACAATTAGCTTAAATTTAAATGTTTGTTAATATCTGGTATAGTCACTTTACTAGATACTACAGAAACGCCATTCTTTTCATAATACAGTCAACTCTCTCTAAATGCACACACTATGTTTCTACTCCATAAATGCACACCTTGGTACGGTCCCAAGTTAATAATATTACTAAGTAAAATGCTCTCTATAAATGCACAAACTCTCTAAATGCACTCTCAGGTTTGATTTTCATATGTCTCCCGGCGGTGTGCATTTAGAGAGAGTTGACTGTATCATCTTCTCCCTCCAGGTCACAATATTCTGCCTTTCCCCTACCTTTTTTCTCAGCAACAGGACGCTGTACAGGCAACATCTATAAAATAAGATAGTAAATTAATATACGTATATTTTATTTTGTCAAAATTCTAATTCTGAAGTACCGAATTACTTCACCTTATTTCAAATTACTTTAATGGTTTATAGAATATAACGTATATTACTAAGTCGAAAAAAATTTATTGTTTGCAAATTCGTCTCTGTGGCTGCGTTCACTCGGATCCCTTAAATTTTAAGACCCCGTTCTTGATTCACCATGATCTGCTGGATGACAGCAAAAGACATCCAATACTGCGCCATAACACCGAATTTTTATTGTAGATCCTATACATAATAATCAATCTGACCAATCAAAATTATTTATTTAATACATAATAATCAATCTGACCAATTAGAATTATTTATTTTTTATTAGTAAACGCCAAAATTGTAATTTCACAAATTTATATCTCAAGAAAATTAAAAAAGTATTTTAACAGAATTATAGCTTTATCAAATAATTATTAATCTGTAAGAGGATTTTTTTTCCTTTTAAGTTATAATAACACTTTTTGTATAAAATTTTTGCAGATCACGATGAATCACGGTGATACATTTTGAAGATCAACCAATCAGATTTAAGCTCGCTTAGTTATAAATTACATGTATCGGTATTGGTAACGCATTTACTAATTTTCCCCCAAGTTCTGATTGGACGCAAGTAATTTCTATCGCTGATTGGTTAACTGCACACCGGGTCTTCTAGATTAACCAATAAAAATGCATAAATTTTTTATCAATTCGGCAAAACAAATCCGACACAAGAAAATTAAAAATGAAATATACATAAAACGAATGCTTAAACCTGCATTGAAGCACTAATAAAAAATGTCGGGAAAGCAATTTTACTTATAATATTTATCTCCACTCTACCCCTAATTCTAACGCTAGTAAATTCATTGGTAACAACGCGAAATTCCCGTTCTTCAAGAACGGGAGTTTTGCGTTGTTCTACTATGTTAAATTTTGTGATCAATAAATTTATTAGTATATGTTAGGATAATTATTATAACCAAGTTCGATATTTGAGTAGACGAGAGTGACAGATATTAATATACATTCTATTATAGACCCCTCCCCCTCCCCTTTGCACGTAATATTTATATTAATACCCGAAATTTTGCCATTTCCTTCCCCTTATTCATTTAAGAGGGAACGATTGTTTATATCAACTTAACAAAATGTAATTTACGCAAATGTGCAACCACTCCTAAGATATTAATTTAACGTGGCTAATGGGCAATTAATAACGATAACGGACGAACAAATAACACATAAAACAGTTTTAATGCGTATATATATAACATTCATTTTGAGAGTGTATATTGAAAGAGACTGTAGAAGAGATTTTTAAACTGAAAATTCTTTTTATAGTATAGTACTTTTCTCGTGATTTCCTTTTTGGTTTAGCTTCCAGTAAATTTTTTCAGAAAAACTATAAATTCATGAGTCATTCGGAAAAACCATATTCTCACGGGGCAATCTCTCGTTTTTTTAAATTCGATAAATTCGACGTAGAATTATCTGTCACGTCATGGTTTATCAAACCCACAACCCTCTTCAAACTCCGAGCATTATTTGCAGTTTATGGTGTTGTCGTATTATGTTTTGCGATTAAAGATTACATAATAGAGCGTAACGTTCATCTCTTGCATTACTTCACGTATTGGAGTTTTATAGGATTAATATTTTATTTCATAGTGAGTTTTTTATTTGAAAAAAGAAAAGATAATAAACTATAATGAAATAATATATACGTATTTCTCGCCTTATTTAGTTATCTGCCGTTTATTCGAAAAGATATTTGGATTATGGTCAAGTAGGATTACCAACATACTTGAATAATTTGCTTTGGATACTCTATCATACACTATGTCATTACCAGTAAGTACTATCATTAACCGCGGCATAATGAGTTTTTAACTAACAGAATAAAATTTTGAAAGTCTAATAGTTCCAATAGTATACTGGGGATTTTTATACGAGGAGTTAACTGGTTATTTATGGTGGCGAAATGTATCAATACACGCTTTGGATATAGTCATGATGTTTATAGAAATGAGTATGAATCGTCAAATATTTGTTTGGCCGATGTTATTGATCACGATTGGATTCCAGTTTTTGTTTATGTTTATGTCGTGGGTTGTGTATGCAGTGTTAGTATAATTTATTTATTTTCTTTTATTGGATAATTTGATTTGTTTCACTGATATAAATTGATTGATATTTGAATAATTAATTAGATATCATTTCTGGGTATACTCGTTTTTGTCTTGGAATAATGGACCAGCCGCGGCATTGTGGTATATTGGTCTATTTATCTTTTTCATTGTCGTTTTTGTGATTCAATTTGGATTACATAAGTTGAGAGATGCGCTCGGAAAACGGCGAAGAGGGAGAGCATTTAGAAATGCTGATGTTTAAGCGAAATTAAGTTCCTGAAGAGATATGTTATTTTTGGTATTAGAGGGAAGATTTTAGCTGGATAAAGACTATTCATTTTCATTATTATATACCGGATTGGTTTTATTGTACATTAATTAATATAAATAACGGGACTACTTATTTCCTTCATATTCATGCATACACACATGTATTTTTATTTTTGTATTTTATTTAATACATACACACCATATATTCATAGATGTATTTTTATTCTCTGAATTAATGATTTTATTAATTAATATGTTAAGCATTATTCCGAGTTTTATTAATCGTATTACCAATCCATTAATTTATTCGTGGACGTTTGTTTATTTATTGGATGAATGCTATTGCCTATTATAAACCAAAAGTGTTGAAAGGTCGGTTCCGACAGGATTTGCTAAAATTAATAAGTGTTTCTTTGCTGATTATTATATCTATTATAATTCATATTGTTCATATAATTCATTTTGTTGTCAAATTGGCGACTTTCGATATCACAGCTCAATTCAAACTCTAAAGATTTTTTGAGTTGTAGTAGAAAAGCTTGAGGATCTTCAAGATCAATGCCATCAGCAACTTGCAATCGTTCAATTTGTTCCCCACGACTAAGTGCTTCTAATTGTTTGGCAATCGGTATGGCAGTTCTTCCACCGCTGACATCTATTACGTTTCGAACATCAAGTCCATCTGGTTTATGTTTCAATTCCAACATTTCATTCCATAATCGAATTGTCGTTTGACTATCACGTCTCCTTGAGAATACCTCGATCAGATGAGAAATGATAGCACGTGATGGTTGTAACCCTTTGGTTTTCATGTCATAATACCATCTCATTGCATCATAAACTTTTCCTGCTCTACTAAACCCGGTAATGATCGATTGATATATTTCTCCACTCTCTTCCATTTTGTACTTTTCCCGCATCTCCGTTAACAATTCTTCCAATGTTTCGTCATTACGATATTGAGCCGCAAGCCATAATAAAATCTTATAGGTTACACGATCCGGTGAAATTTGATTTTTTTGCATTCTTCTGTATATTCCTTCCGCTATATTATATTCTTTGAAATCAGCAGCGGCTTTTATTAGAGTATTCATGGTGACAGTGTCTCCTCTGACTCCATCCTTCTCCATCAAACTAATCAGATCTAATGTTTCTCCGAATCGCCTTACTTTTAGGTGGCCTTTTATTAAAGAGCAGAAAATATAGATATCTGGTTGGATTCCTTCAAGCTTCATCCCGTTAAAAATGTCCATCGCTTGATCAATTTCCGAGTTTCGAATGTATGCTTCAATGAGGATTGTATAAGTGGTGATTGTTGGGTTAACGCCTTTTTTGCGCATCGTTTTAAAGACTTCGAATGCGTGAATCCAATTTGATTCTTTGATTGCTTTTGCGATTAGTTCATTATAATCCTTTTCCGAAAAGGAAGATTCTTTTTCTCTCATCATTCCTAACATTTCTAGTTTTGAGATATCAAGTGATTTAAGGATCTGCATATTATCAGGTACATCATTTCGTTGCATCTCTTTATATAGTGTAATGGCTTCATCCTTCCGTTTTGCTTGTACCAATGCATTTATTAATATGGAATAAGTGACTGTGGTCGGTTGAATCTTTCGTTTTTTCATTTCTCGAAACAACTCTGCCACTTCATCCATGTTCTCGTCATTAAGATTCATCTTTACTCGAAGATTCATGATAGCATTGAATGCGCGATCATCATATGTTAACCCATCACGTTCAATTGCTCGAAATATATCCATGGATTTTTCGATGCAAACGTTCTCACCTAGTGAATCTCTTGCTTTCAGATATGCATCGATCATGACCATGTATGTGGTTTTTTCGCGCCTGATGTTTTTCTTTACCATCTGTTCGTATAACTTAATTCCATCCATGGGATTTCCAAGTTTCACGTGTGCTGCTATCATGACATTATAAGTGACCCTATTTGCTGACACATCAAATTCTTGCATTTTCTGATAACAAGCTTTGCATCCTGCCAGATCTCTGAGATCTTTGTACGCGGATAACATGATATTGAAACAATTCATACTCGGTTTTTGACCTGCCTTATCCACAATATCATTGAATATTTGCTTCATCATTAAGCCGACACCGGGTTTGATGAGTTCTCTCTTAAATACTGAAAGCATAGCATTAAAATCTGGCTCAACTTGTAATCCTCTTATCTGTTTGACGGTTAATTTTGAATAATCGTCCCAGATTTCGTTCGCTGTACGACCTTCGATCCTAATCACAGGTTCGAATCCCATATTGACAGCTTTTTGTCGATATTGTGGTACATTTTCATATGTCTTATCGAGAGAATTAGCCTCCCTTGTTCTAGTATACAAAGTTTTCCGATCAATGCTATCACTACGGATAAGATGTGGAACTGCAAATTTGTTTGTTACGGTGGTGGCGCTTTTTAAAAGTCCATTTAACGCGTGAGAATTGTAGGATAATACGCGTTTTTGATTGATTTTATATGGTTCTCCTAGTCGAGTGTAAAGAAAAAGTCGAAGTAAAGGAAATTTTTCGTATTTACATAATCGACAGCGAATATTAACATTAGAAGCTGTTCTTGAAATAGAGCTTTTTGTGATAAAAAGCATAATAATTTATAGAATTTAAATCAAGATGACTGAAACACGATAAAAAAATTTACCTTTTATTACACAAACCACGTGAATTCCGATTTAGGTAAATAATAAAATGATGGTACTTTCCTAAATGTCCGATTGTATAAAGATCATTTTGTACCTGAAAGACAAGACAGAAAAAACCTATCTACGGATAAACAGATCGCTGGACGAAAAACTTTCTCATTCTTGTCAAAAGCCATTTGCTTAATTAATAAATAATAATTCAAAGAAGCTAATATATAATACAATGGGTTCGTCAGAAAAAAACGCCGACGAGAAACCATTTCTCCCCCCTCCTGCTACTGCATCCGCGTATGCTAAACATCAGAAGCAACACTCACCCACCGTTATATTACTAGTAGTTGCATTTTACTGGCTCATTTCTATATCGGTTGTATTTCTGAATAAATATATTTTAAGTAGCTCGGAATATAAATTTCCGTATCCTATATTTGTCACTTGGTTTCAAATGGTTGTCGCGATGGTAATTTTAATGGTTTGGGGCTCATTGGGAAGAAGGTAATAAATCATTTACTAACCTTGTACTTTTATTATTCAATGGTGATGATGATGGATAACCCTTTTTCTTTGAGCAGATATAAGTTATTTTCCCTTATACCGCCTTACGAGTTTGATTTGAGCATCGCGCGTAAGGTCGCTCCCTTAACTTTTACATATGTTATGATGTTGACATTCAACAATTTATGTCTGCAATACGTTGAAGTTACTTTCTATCAGGTATAATTATCAATCAATTGATGAATGATTATCACGACTTAATTAACGCTAAAAAATTCTTAATTCCCTGATAAAAAGATCGCTCGCTCTTTATCTATAATATTCAATATTATATTCACCTATACTCTCCTCGGGGCCAAAACAACTATACCTGCTTTATTTGCTTGCGCAATAGTATTTTTTGGTTTTGTGGTCGGATCATACGGAGAAATCAACTTTTCATGGCAAGGAATAATTTACGGTGTCATGTCGAGTGCTTTCGTAGCATTATATGGAATATACGTGAAAAAGACACTGATTGTACTAGAAAAAAATGAATGGTAATTATAGCTTTTCAGATTACCTTTTTTTAGCATAGCTGATGAAGCTTTGAATTGATTTTTATCATTTTACGTTGAACGTTCTCGTAATAGGCGCCTTCTTCATTACAATACCACACTTTCGATCATTTTACTTTTACCGATGGTGTTGTTTTCCGGAGAACCGAAAAAAATATACATGGATGCGTACTTTATTGACGAAACTGGATTCTGGATATTGATGATATTCACGGGAGTCACAGGATTCGTGATCAATATTGCAATGTTTTTGCAGATTAAATTCACCACCCCATTGACAAACACTATTTCGGGTACTGCGAAAAGTTGTTTCCAAACTGCACTTGCCGCTTGGTATTTCCAGAATCCGATTTCAGTTATGGTAATAATTGTTTCTTGAACTTTAATGCTTTTTACCAAATAATTAGCTTATATTAACAAAGTATTTGTTGTTGATTAATGGTATTTAGAATGGAGCTGGTATTCTTCTTGCGCTATTCGGATCAGGTCTATATTCATGGATAAGATATAAAGAAATGACTCGCCAATAGTAGATCATCATTCTCGCTCTATTATCTTTCGGGAAACATTTGATTATGTATAAAAAAATAACCGCTTTCTCTGTCGACCCCGTAAAATTCCAAAGCAAATATGACAAAATTTTGGCTTTTTAGGCCACCATGAGTTGTAATAGCAAATAGGTTATAGAAGTTGTGGGCGGCACTATGCTTTCCATATTAGTGGAATATTTATTTATTTGTTCTAATGTATGTATTCGGTATTGGAAATTGACAGGCTCGTAAATTTGAAATTATACCGCTTGGACATAAAATGATTGGCTTTTGTCGCAGAAATCATGTGCAATTAATTAATTTAATCGGCATACAGTTAAACCTTTTATAATAAAGACCTTTGATATAAGAAAATCTCGAAGATTTTGGTTGGACCAATAACTCTTATATCAAGAGTAACTTGTATTAGGTGATACGAAACGATGGTTCTCAGAAACAAATGGTTCTCGATAAGAATATTTTTTGTTTCTCCTAGAATTATGTGTTTGTTCTCGCGAAGAACCATAAGTTCTTTCGAGAACTATGTGTTCTTCCGAGCATGGTTTGGTTTGTATTGCAAAAGTTTACTTCTTCGGTGCACTTTCCGAATTTTTCGTGTCGTTCTATATAGCAGCTACATTTCTCGGCCTTCTTTACTCTTTTTTGTTAATAATACTCAAGAAACAGTTTTCAAAAAAAGTGTCGGATCATGCGATTACGATCCCCGACACCATCCCCCTTAATTATAATGCATAATATTAGAGTTTCGGTTAGAGTTAGGATTAAGTTTAGGATTAAGGTTATTATATAAAATATAGCAATAGGAGCATAATACATGTATAGTAAAATTTCGAAAATTTCAAGATACAGCTATTTTTCAAAAGTAAGCGTTTGTTTTCATTACACACTGATCTTGCGATTTGATTGGTGCATGATTTTAAGGGGATATTGGATGTCGGCATCGGGATCGAAATCACATGATCCGACGCTTTTTTTGTCTTTAAAGAGACTTTTATGTGATTGGCTAATTTGAATAAATTACTTGGATAATTATATAATTATCAGAAATCTTATCTTTCACGTGATCAAAAATAATTAACCAATTAAATATAATAAAAATCTCATCTAAAAGAAAAGTGAAATTCTATACTAACTTAATATTTTATAATATATATCACTTAATATTTTATAATATATATTACTTAATATTTTATAATATATATCACTTTTCTTATGTTTTAAAATACTTTTTTAGAATCTAATATTCTACTTATTTTATTAAAAAATAAAAATAAATAATAATTGATTTTAGTTTCAAAAAAGTATTAATATTTATTATGCAAAAAAATTTGAAATTCAGTAATATTTTACTTAGGAAATAAATATTGTTGTGATATGAATTTTAGCATATTACATGACTTTTCATAGTTAATTTTCATTGGATAATTGATTTATAAATCATATCCATATTTATTTTATATTATCTATATTTATTTCATACTATT
>CAJVPL010001633.1:0-12721 GCA_910591945.1 Ambispora gerdemannii | reverse complement strand
AAGAAAATGATAAACATAACACGAAAAAGGATAGACATGATACAAGAAATTACAAGGGTATGTGAAAATTGTTACAATTTTGTATTCTTTTTTATTTGAACATACTAAATTATTTTTTTCATATATTAAATTTATAATCAAAAAATTCAAAAATATTATAAGATATAATTAAAGATTTAGTATATAAATCAGTTCTGGTTTATAAGATTTCAAATTTATTAATTTTACAACTCATAATTATATTGAATATATGTTTGTATCAATCTTTATAGAAATGAACTTAGATATTATATGAAGAGCAAAGTTTTT
This sequence comes from Ambispora gerdemannii, assembly GCA_910591945.1. NCBI lineage: Eukaryota > Fungi > Glomeromycota > Glomeromycetes > Archaeosporales > Ambisporaceae > Ambispora > Ambispora gerdemannii. The sequence continues at coordinate 12,412 of CAJVPL010001633.1, read as the reverse complement.
TAGCTGTTTTTCAGGTATTTTTAGAAGTTGTACTTTGAATTTTTGTTTGAAATTATGAAGTAGAAGTCTAGAAAATTGTGAAAAATGCATAGAGTTTAAAGTCTTTGATTTATATTATATAAAAAACAAGATTTATTAATATATTTAGTACAATTCAAAAATTTATTATTTTTGAAAAATATTGTATTATCTGTAAAAAATTCAATTTAAAAAATAATGTGTTATCAATGAAAAAAATATCAAGTTTTTTATTACATAATTTGTGAACAAGAAAAATATTTCAAAGCTGATTATGGTATATAATATCTAACATCATCAAATATTTATATTTTATAAAATAGATAAACTTTTTTACTAAAAAGTAATACAAAATTTAAACTGTGAATATGATAGAATAGTCTCTTTCTGAGCATATTTACAGATTAAATTTTACTTCTTGGCAAAGAAGTTTATACATTTTGTAAAATACAAATGTTTGATAACTTTAGATATTAATGCATCATACTAATATTCAAAATTCAATGGTAAATATTTTAATATTATAATATATTTAAATTTTATAAGCTAATATTTATAATTTAATATTTATTAATAAATTAAATAATTAGTACAAGATAATGCTACTATAAATAATTTTAATTAAAATCAATACAAATATAAAAATTATTGTGAACAAGCAAGAATCAATCATCAAAAAAATATTAAAAAAATTTGAAGAAAATATGAAGAAACAAGAAGAGAAAAAATGCAAATAACTTTCTTATGATATTGGAGAAAAAGTCAAGGTTCCTATACCAAAAATTGATCAAAAAAGAGGTCAAAATATCTTCTGTATGTCATTTTAGATGTTGATCTTGGGATGTGCAGCTGGAACATTGGAAATATCCTATTATTTTAATGAGGTTGAACCATTAGATGCTGATGATTGGCCTGAACTTCATCAAAAACCATTTCCTTGCAAACAGCAGCAAATTATCATAAACAAAATCTGAATTGGAAAGATTTAGAATTATCTGGTCCTTGCCATTGTAATAGCAAGTGCATGACAATTCGCTGTTCATGTTATACTCTCATCGAGAAAGAAACTGTAGTAATCATATAATATATATGTAATAGTAACAAGTTTAAACTGCGATAATGTAATAAAAATCAAATTTTACCTGACATGATCTTAATTTTCATGTGTTTATATTAATATCGTTATCTATGGTTATCGTTATGATTGTTGTTGCAATTTTACCGAAGTCGCATCAATCATTTCGGGTATCTTATAAATTCAAGTACCTAGCCATGCATGGCGAAAAATTTATGGGTCATGTAATATTGGGTATGTCCGGAAAAATTCTACGGTAATAGAGGTTATTGTTAAAGGTTAATTTAAAGGTTAGGCCTGGAGTCCAAAATATATATAAAATTGCCTTCCCGACATTTTTGATTATTCTAGAATGCTAGATTTAGACATCTGTTTCCCGTATTTTTTTACCTTATTGCTATTTTCATTTTCTTGTGTCGGATTTGTTTATCGGGCTGATCGAAAATTTACGCATTTTTATTGGTTTGCTTCACTAGCAGATCAAAATTCATGCATTCTTGGTTGCCACGTGACCCGTAAATTTTTCGCCATGGTTACTTGAATTTATATTTGATAAATTATTTTCGAATTCCAAAACGACGTACGTCAATACGGAATTGACGTGAATCCCGAAACGACGTACGTATATACATGTATAACAAAGATACTAAAACAATTACAATACATATTTATTTGTTTCAATTTATGTAGTACTAACATTCTGTGAATCACAGAAAATCATCGGCCCTGTGCCTACGAAACTGCTTTCTATATTCTAACGAAAAATATTCCTTGCGAAATTTTACAAACTCTTACAGTGCCCGACAAAAGTATCCCCGCACCGATAATTTTTGATAGATCATGTGTAGGTCCCTGAAATTTTATATTGATACCTTTTTATTGATTTATCGGGTATTACATATTCATACTCCAAATACAATAAATCGGTCACTTTGGACATAATATCTCAATGTCCAGTGATCCGCTCTGAGCGGAAATATTAACATTCGATTTGTCTAATCTAGACAAATCAAATCATGGTATTTTCGCTCAAATTGGGGCACTGGATGTCGAAATATTGCATACTAAAGTGACCGATTCATAATTCGCCGATCAAATAATACCGTTTGATTCGTCTAGTCAAGACGAATTGAATGGTATTATTTTTATTTGACTCAGATCACGGGAGATCGAGATATCACGTCCTAAATTGATTGATTCATTTTTGTCAATATCAAAAGAATGAAACTGCTAATTTAAGATGCAATATTTCGTCATCCAGTGATCCGATTTGAACAAAAATATTACTGTTCAATTCGTCTCGACTAGACGAATCGTACAATAGTATTTTTGTTCAAATTGGATCACTGGATGTCAAGAATTAGATTATTGGATATTGGGATGTGTGTTATGAAATGATTGATTATATTTGGGATGCGAAAGTTTATGAACATACCCGATATAGAATCTCTATCAATCAATAAAAAGGTATCAATGAGCAGCATTTGTGATGTACATGTACTATGCATATAAAATTTCAGGGACCTACACATGATCTATCAAAAATTATCAGTGCGGGAATACTTTTGTCGGGCACTGTATGTGCAATACATGTATAATCAAAATGCTATTAATATTTCGATTATGGTTAGGGATAAGGTTAGGGTCAGAATATAAGTTATATTGTATATGAGAAATATATGTAAAATTTCGTAAGGAACCTTTTATTAGAACATCAAAAGCAGTTTCATAGGCATAATTTCGAGATACAAGCTATTTTTCAAAAATAACGTGTTTTGATTGGTTATCATTTCCTTTTTTATATTTGCATATACCGATACCGATACATGTACATGTATTTACGAGACAAACAATGCTTGCCTTGTGCTACAAACTGAGAGGCTACATGTACGTGCATGTACAATAACGATCACAATAAAGATAACAATTACGTGTATGTAAATACGTATAATAGCGATAGGATTTCATTTATTGATTACTATGGCTAATGCTTGTCTATATTCGGAAATTGATCATTATTTTAGCCAAGAAAACGATGGGTTTTCATAATACGTCACAAATGCACCGTCTTCTTATTGTTTAATTGTGAATGATTGTTTATCAATGAAAACGGGTAGAGTGCGTAATGCTAAAAATCTAAATTCAGATAACAAAATGATGAAAAGACAATTAAATAACAAGCCAAAAATGTCCATGTGCAAAAATAATTACGTGTTACTGCGTGATTCAATTGCATCTGTACAATTATGAATGGTCGAATTATTGATTTAATCATAGCATATCAATTGACTCCGAGCATTCTATACGTACTAATTTTAGAAAATTTTACACGGGATATTTTATGCTTGAAGTATTCACAATAAAGAAATTATTGAAAGAATAATTAATGGCTTTTTTAAAAGTATATGCTGATTAGTTCATTTTCATGTAGAAACTGTAATAAGAATGTGATATAAATTTATACACGCACGTATACTAAACTGTTGTCATACATTTTTTTAATGTAGAAACCTTTATCAAATTTCCTATCGAATAAAGTTAAGTTTATCCGATTCGTAGAAATTCTTTGGGGCTTGAAAGGATACGACTAGTCAACTACTCCGCTATCAACACATTTAAAACAATTCTGTACAGAAAATTCTTGCCTACATATATAATTGCTTAGGCGCTCAGTGATTCAAATTATATCATTTTCACTAACTTTTTCGTTTTACACCGCCTGCTTTCTTTATATACTATTTTAATACACTTGATTTTTCAATTGCTCCGCGAATACTTTCATTTGTATCAAATAATATTAATTTTTGTGTGCTATATACTATGTATCAAAATAAAATCAACAGAAATGGTTGCTTTTCTTAAAGCAAATGCGCATTTTTGAAAGATTTTGTGATAAATAGTCTCTCAATAGCTGAATCCCAAAGAAGTTCAACAAAAGCTTCCTATGTAACATCCAATAAAGTAATATTATCTTTTGCGATTGTTTAATCTTTCTTGAGTAAATAAACGGAGATGAAGCACTCGGGGCCTGAAAATGAGGTGACAAGAAATATGCAGTAAATAAAGAGCATGCGCATTATGATTATATTTGATTCGCGTTTTAATTGCAATATTTCTTTCTTCTTTGAAAAATGCAATTGCTAAAATAGATGCATGTACGTATATATTAATTCATAAAAGTATTATCGGAGCAATAAACCTTATCGATCTTTTTTTGGAAGAATAACTATCTTTAAAGACTCTTTTATGTTTATGAACGATAAATTTAAGCGATAAGATATATTATTTCTAATGAAATTGCAAGCAGAAAATACTATATTATTATATGATACAGTATATACATGTATAAGAATATCAACTTGTAATTTAAGAATTTTAGTTCTAGCTAGTTATTGTAGATCAACGGAAGACTTCCGTTGGCGGAATTCCTGAAATAACTTGAAATGACTAAAATAACCTTGATAACTACCGCTCAATACCTAGAGTATTATATATTCCGCGCACAAAGTTAATTACTACACTAACTCTAATACTCTCTTGTGAATATTTGTGAAGGTTCCTTATAATATTTTCAAATATAAACATTATTAAAGGTCACTTTTTTAGAGATATTAAACGTAGTACCCGGGCACATAACAATTTTTACCCCAGTAAATTGTAATACACCCGGGAACTGAAGTCGGTGATCTACAGTAGTTATTGCTCAATTTGGCCAAATGATCAACTCATGTAATAATACAGTACGTATCGGTATTATGAAATTTGATCTGAGAGATTTGCAAGTCAAGAAGGATGTTGAATTTAAGCGGTAAATTGAATTTGGCTTTCACTAAACTGGAAAATTATTCAGGAAAGAACCACTCACGATAATGAAAAACCAATTATTGCTCATCAGTTTAAGAAGTCTGATGCGTAAAGATATGGAATTTACAGTAGTATATTTTTAAGGGCATGAGATACGTTACATATGCTATGCAACTTATGGCTTATTAAATTTACGTATTAATTTAGAGTGTAGACTACATTTATATTTGGCTGAAAAAATATGATTAGCTCTATTATTCTAAATAAATTAGCGTGAGAAATATAAAATTTCTTTGAACAATGCAAATTTATATTGATTTAATTGTTTATAAATATATAGTTGCTTATCTTTAACTGTTCTCTTGTTTCAAAGAGTCAATCATATTATTGAAAATAAACTGTTTCATGATATTAGTTTCGGAAAACTTTTAACTTAGAGATTCATTACATTCGATTTGTTGATGCATGTAATGAACAATGGTAAAGAATAATCCTCAATTTCTAGTAGTGAATAAGTAAAATATTATTTAATAACAATCATAGGTACAAGATTCGCATAAAATACTAAGTAATAAATTTACTGATTATAAAGTTTTTGCAATTATGCAAAGCGCGAGCATTGCGAAGTTGCAGTAAATCCTATAAGAAAAATATGCTGTAAATTCAGAAAAGTCTAGTGTGTCTGTAAAAGATATAGATCGAGGTGTAAAAAGGTCGCTTTTCACAAATATACAAGTATTGTGTGCAAATGCATGAAGATATAGGACAAATAAACATTTACGTGATTGAAATACGTATCTTTTACAGAGGCATCAGACTTTTTTATATACTATTTCCGCACTTTTATAGACATATTACATGCAAATTTTTTTACAGGAGAAACATGCATTTGCAAAACAGATATCATAGCAATAAATGAACTAAAGATGCATAATAAAAAAAAGTGTTTTCTCAGTTATTTCCTTTGTTCGCTTCTTTGTACATGTATCTTCTGTTTTTATGATATAGGATGTTATAGAAGAGGAAGATAAAATGAACAATTCATTTTTAAGTGTGACCTCATCATTGGTCTATGCTATTGATAAAATATACATAATGATGATTTTTGAATATAATGCATCAACAAATAAAATACAGTCAGGGATATTACCAAATGCGGACGGAATGATTTTCTTTTTATAGTTAAGCTAATTTTCTTAGAATATTCTAAAAGTAAACAAAAAGAAAAAAAGTTGAAAATGTACCGTTTAGCACTGTATATAGTTCCATGGGATCTTATTCAAAATTGTAGTTTATGAAACCGGATATTATATTTGGAGTATGGATAGGAATCGATTAATTTTGTAAAATCGATTATTGTTTGAGAATCTGGAAATCGATTAAAGTTTAAGAATCGATTAAAATTTGAAACTCGATTTTAAAGACAAAATCGATTAAATAACGATAATAAAGGTAAATGCATAAATCATTTTCACTTGTGAAAAACATGCAAATGTTACAACGCACGACAAAATACTCTGTCGCCATCGTCATCATTGTCGTAATTTGTGCTCGAGAATCGATTTTGGGTTGAGAATCGATTCTCAAATTGAAAATCGATTAATCGAAATTATTAATCAATTTTAGAATCGATTCTGGGTTGAGAATCTCGTTTACTGCTTTCTCAATAATAGGTGTGATATTGCTCAAGTGATTCTACTATTCTTTTTGAATCAATGTATGTGCAAACAATTTAAAATCATCCAATAATTAACGTTAAATTGTAAAGGATTGCATCCAAACAATTGAATCACAAAAATACGTTATATTATCGTTCTTATCAAAGATTATTTGAGCAACGTATTTTTTTTGTGATTAAGTGTTTGGATGCAAATTCTTTTTACAGTTTAAAGTATTGGATATATTGGATGGCTTTCGACTTTTGCACCATATTCTCTCGGTTCACCAGGATGTAAATTCATTTTTGAAATTTCTGGTAATGTATTGTAGGGGTGTATAATATGTCACGTGGGTTTTGAAAACTGAAAAAATATTTCTTTTTTTACTATACTTTTGCCCTCTATATATGCGAGCGATTTTGCTTTATTTATATATGTAATAAAAAATGATCCTTAATGGAAACAGAATGAATGCTGTACATGTATTTCTTTGTTTGTTTCATATACAGTCAACTCTCGTTAAACTGACCATATTTGTCTTCGCTTTAACAGCAGTTGATATTTTAATTAATATATATACGTAATTTAGATAAAATATGTGAATATTGACCTATACTATATGTAGGGTTGGATCAGTCCTGCAAGGACCGGTCTGTAAACCGGTCTTGGGACCAGTCTTACGGTCCTCGGTCCTCAATTTTTGGGACCAGTCCGGACCGGTCCTAATATATAAATTTATTTTATGAATAATATGCCTGTGATTTTGTCAATGTAAAGTTCTAGGAAAATCAATTTTATACAAATATTTAGACTACTTTTGACATGTTTTTTATAGGGATGGATTAGTCTCAGTCCAAAAGATCACACAATCATTTACTTCTTTTTTATGCGTTTTACATGTACGTATCTCATTGTTTCATGCATGTTACGTACTCTTCATCATTTAATACATGTTGTATTTACATAAATTGATATGGAAGTGAATGACTTTCGTTTTTTAAATAAAACATTGCCATAATCACAAATAAAGATGGCATCTAATACTTCGAATACTCATGATTGTAGTAATGTGATTATTGTCGACAGAATACGTACAACTACTGCAATGCGTATTCAGTTCACAATATTCATGATTGTAAATACTACGAGTACTGTGATGACTGTTATGTACATAAGAATCACAAGCATTGATCATTATTAATATATTTCCAGGATGAAAGTCATGATGCACAAATTCCTCATTGTGTATTTTTTCAGATCATAGCGATAGCGATAGAGAATAATAATCTTCGTATTTGGAATTCATATACATGTATTTGCATAGATCACTATCAGTTGCATAAGTCATCACTATCGAGTATTCATTCATAACTAGGTTTTTAGTTATTCCATAATATTTCATTCCATAGTAACCAGTGCACTTTAGAGCAGCCTGAATCTAATTTTGAAAAAGTTAATTATATTGAAAAACAAAAAGCAATATGCTTATACTTGAAGGTGTTCATTTTACCTCGTTTATAAACTCGAATGTAATTTGCTTTGAATTGTGTAATGATTTCAACACAACTTTCCATTCTCCCCATCGTTCAAATCTATTCTCTTCATGATCCCACTTGTACAATGGACCGTCCAACCAGGTTGCTTTATAAATCGAAACCTCCTTTTGCAAGATATTCAACATTGATAAATCTTTCAAAAGGGATCCATTCGAATTCATCATCAATATTAATGCATTCATTTATTAGACTGTCGATATCTTTATTTCCGCTAGACCATTCAACATAAATTCGTTTGTGATATTTATTACATTTCCAGCAGTCCTCGTTTTTCTGGCAATTGGTACATTTACTACAATCATAAGTATTGTGAACTGAACACGCTTTGCAGTACCAATTACCATGACAACTAGAACATTCACTACAAACATGAGTTTTAGATGTCATATTTGAGTTATTAGTGATTATGACAGTGTTTTATTTATATATGTGAAAGTCGTTCGCTTTTGTATCGATTTATGCATGAAAAATACGTACTATGTACGCCCAACAACATTAAATGATAAGATAAAAAGAAGAGTAACATGAGACAGAACATAAAAAAGAAGCTTCTATTGTTGTGTAAATAACAAAATAGCGTTAATGATTATGACAGTGTGTTGTGTTTGTATTGATTTATACTACGTACCGCATGAAAAATGAGACAAAACGCATTTATTGTTGTGTGGACCGGTCCAAAGATCAGTTTATAGACCACCCTAGTTTTTTACATTAATTTTCGAGATATATAATCACCATTGTATCCCCCTCCCGAAATAAAGAGAAATTTGCAGCTGTTTTGTTGATTTATCTAGCTAATAGTGCCAAAAAGTACCAGGTTTGAGCCAGTTTTGAACTGCTCCTAAAATCGGTTCAAGACCGACTCAAGGACCGGTCCTGGTCCGATCTTGAAAAAAGACTGAGTCCTTGGGACCAGGACCGGACCAGACCGGACCGATCCAACCCTAACTATATGTATTTAATAAAAAATATAATAAATATCTTTTTAGTTTTAGTTATAATTAAAAATGAAAAGATTATGAAATATTTTTATATAGAAGATAATAATCTATACTATAATATATAATTTTCTTGGATTTTTTAAATTTAATTAGAAAATAATTTCTGAATGTAAAATAAGTTTAAACTTTTTAATAATTAAATTTGTATTTAATCCATAAAAAATTTTACACACATTTTGCAATCAAGCTTTTTTCAAGAAATTATATGTTAAAGAATTGATTATATATAAAATCAAAATATTTCATAATAAAATGAAAATTTCAATATAAAGAGAAAATTTTTATTTTTACAATAAATTTTTGGGATGTGTGGTTATTTTTGATAACTCACTGTGCATGCTTTTTTTTCGCTAGTAATTAATTAACAGATAATTTTGATAGCATGATAAATAAAAACATAAAATTGAAAAATATTATTTTCTCGAAATTTTATTATGTAAATCGTGTATTAGTGTTTAATTAAAACACGTTCAGTATAAAATTTTAGATATGTAGTTGCAATAAAAAGAGCTAATTAATTTTTATTTTTATACAAATAATACAAACAATAATCCATATTTAATATATACAGTGATTAATAAATTATGGAATCACATATGCAATTTTATTAGTAAATTTTAATTTTATCTAATAAAAAAGTTTTATATTTAAAATTGAATATATTGATATAAAAATAAAATATTTTTATCAATAAAATTTAAAATAAAATTGCATATGCAATTCTATAATTATGTTAGTTACTATATATGTTATATATGGATCAATTTGTATAAAAATCAAAAATATTAATTAGTAAAATTTAAAACTTTATATAGAAAGAAAAACTCGCATTCAATTATGTTTTATTAATAAACTTTGACATTGTTGCATATTTATAATTATTACAGTAAAAATTTTTTTTAGTATTTTATCAAATATTTGTAGCTATATTTTTAATTTAATTGAATTTATGTAGACTTGGGAATATTAATTCCAAATTGGTATTATTAATCAAGTAATAAATAAATATATAAATAAAAATACAAAAATAATTATGTATATATAAGAAATTTTATAATTGAATATAATATTTATTATAAATTTAATATTTAAATTCTATGAAAAAATAGAATAAATATATTTATAGTAACTTATTTGTAAAAATCGCATTTTAATTGACTAATTAAGATCTGAGTTAGGGTTAAGGTTAGAATTCGGAATATGTAATTGGTTAATATAGTAGTTGTTAAATGTGACAGTTGTAATAATTAGATTGATCCTAAAAAATATACTGTAAAAATAACTTTATAATAAATTTTCATATCTTTTAAAATGATTTATGCAATAATAAATTTTATTTGTATCATTCTATAATCAGATATAACAAGGATTTTTGACAATATAAGAATAAAGTTTGATAAAAATATCCGTTTTTTACTGGTATACATCTACATTCAAAATGTATATTTTAATGCACACTGATAAAAGAAACCTGAGATTTTGTATTCAAGCATTCTTTTTCAGAACTTGGAGCAACTTTGAATTCGATCACAATGGAATCTCTAGTTCACTTTCTAACAAATTCTGGGTATCAACCAAGCTCCTGCTAAATCAATTAAATTACTTGAATTTAAGAACATTATGAACATAGCAATAGTATAGTATAATAGAATGATCTTCCAAGTTGTATATAAACATAATATGATTATAACGTATAATTATAATAATAGTTGGTTAGAAACCTTTACATATTTTAAATATCTAAAAAATAAAATTTATAAATAGCATTTTACAGGAAAAGTTTGCATAAGATGATACAACCCCTTCCCCTCACTATTTAAAAGATAAGCTTACGAATCTTATGCGTTAAATGCATTGATCCCTTGATATCAAAGTGTTCTAGTTTAAACACATATTTTAAGGGAAAATTAAGAAAGTCTTGATATAACCGATGATTAAATTGCCAATATTAAAAAGAATAATACTATATATTTGAGAATCTGTTTTTTATAATTTCAAAATTTATAAGGAAAAGGTAACTAAACTTTGGTATTATGGCTTTCGACATACTAACGCTAATATATTAATTTACTGTGTTTAGTCTTAAATACGTTTAATGACAATACCACGTATATCACTCCTTAAAGTATCCTCCCTTGTTAAAACTCTACCATTAATTAAACCTCAAATTCATACTTTTAGTATAAAAATTTTGAAGAGCTTGCACTATGAATATTGAATTATTCAATTTGCTGAAAATAACCTGTTTTATTAAAAAATGGACTAGTTTAGGTATAAAGCTTCACAGGGAAGTGTACTTTGAGTAGTGCTATGTATAACAGTATTTAAAATATTCAGTCAAACATGCGTTGCGTATGAGTAAGCTAAATATTAAGGCAAAAGGAAACAGGAAATGGTTAATTGAACAACTACTGTACCATAATTTAACATATAGAATACCCACTTGTAGTACCATCTAGTGATACCTGACGAAATTGATTTGATTAGTAAACGAAATTAGATTTGACGAAACTCTCGACGAAATTGTTTTGACCTATAATAATTAGTGACAAAATTAAATTTTTGCTGTAATATTATTCTAAAAAACTGACAAAACCATTACCTAATTCAGAAATAGTTTACGTAGTCATCTTAGTGTTTAAAATTGATCTACGCAATCTGCGCACCGCAGGTAAAAAATTCATACTTTAATATTCAAAATCATTATTTCAATAATATGAAGTATTGATATTATATCATGCGCATATTGAGAAAATTTTACGCATATAAATTAATTTGAAAGAATACGGATGCGCAGATTAATTTTTTAAACACTGAGTACCATAACCACTGTACATTATAATGGATCTAATTTATAGTTTAAATTTAAGTAAAATGCAATAACCCGAATCTATAGAAATATAACGAAAGCTTTATCTAAGAGTCTAAATTAACGATATTCTCACTTAATAATCCAATATATCTTTATTAACTTTATCTAACTCCATAAATTTGCATAATTAACCATTTCATTATTAGGTAAGTACAGCTATTGTTACAGTGATTATGAATAGTGGGTTTCATTGAGAATCACTATAAGCATATGATGTTGGGAGAGGGGTGATTAAACTTAAGTAAAGAAAAATGAATTATAAATATTAGCAAAGGTTTCTAAGGCCTGTGCCAATATCTATGGATATTGTGTTTTCAAAGGTTTAAATTACAAAAGTAATTTGAAAAAGGAGTAAAAATATAAAGAAAAGAATAAAATAAATCAAAAGATTTATAACAATTAATAAGTGAAGCCACTATTAATCAAAG
>CAJVPL010001632.1:0-12724 GCA_910591945.1 Ambispora gerdemannii | reverse complement strand
AAATGAACACTTTTTTATTTTGTCCAAACTAATAGTCATGGAAATAAAAATGCTAGAAAGTTAATTTTCGTGTTCCGTTACATGTGTGAGCCACTGTATATTACAACATACGACTTTGATTTTCAGGAGAAGATATCGAATTGAGAAATGAAAAGCTCACGAACTTTTTTTGCATTTATATTTATTTTATTAATTAATTTTGTTATTCTATTCACGAATCTCGATAATTCTCAGATATTTGACTCTCGATATTAATATTATTATACCTTTAGAAATATCAAATTTTTATTTAAGCGTCCCAAAGTATGCCAAAACGCAACAATAAATAATATAAAAGTTATATTTATTTGTTTCTTTGATTGTCTAGCTATTCAAAAACTGTAAACAAACAGCACATTGTCCAAATATATTTTTGTCTATTTGTTTAAATATATATTTTTTGGGTCTACCACGACATCTCGAAATTCAAAATTCTGACAGTCCATCATCCCAACATTCAAGATCCCGACAGTTCAAGATCCCGACAGTTCAAGATCCCGAATGGTTCACAATAGTCAATTACATAATATTCTCGCCTTATGATTAGTACATTTCAAGAAAATTCAGCTTCCAACCTCACAACTTGGAGTCAGGAGCTCAGGAATATCGCGGAATGTACAAATTACAATATTTGTGAGTTTTCAATATTTGACGCGCGTATCTCTCGATTATTTGACGCATAAATCTTTTTGATGCTTTTTTTATCATAAACCTCCTATTACTAAAATAATGGGATTTGTGAAGTTATACCATCAAAAAACTGTCGGGATCTTGAACCATTCGGGATTTTGACTGTCGGGATTTTGAACTGTCAGGATGTTGGGGGTTCCATATTTTTTATATCATATTTTACAATTTTTTAAAATTAGACATATTGATTTATGTTTGACATTGAATTTGCTTTTAGATACATACGTATATCGCATTCCAAAATATGAAGAGAACATTTGAACAGTCTTCGACTTAAACTATCTTTCTTTTATAGTGGCACAAATTATTAATCAAAAATTTAGTCATCACATCAAACTGCAAATATTAATATTTAACGGTTCCAAATACAAATTTTGTCATTTAAATATCATTTACATACACTAGTCTAAATGTAACGGTAAACAATTAACCTTTAGCAGTTAATATTGATTCTTTAGTCACCTTCAGGATTATGATATCCGAAGTTTTTATGCTCTGAAAAATAAACAAAATAATTTATTATTTAACAAAAAATTAAGTTAGTTTCGATAAAAAAATTTGTTTTATGAAATGGTATCGGTATTAAAAAGTGATTATTTACCTTCATTTACTTCACTTGGAACATAAATACTGTTACTTCTGGTTTTGATACCAATATCTATACCATATCCTGTAATCACATATGCTAGAGTTGTATAAAAATAAATCTTTTTAATTATTGACTTCTGATATAGTATGTTTGAAAAAAATAGTATTAAATAGTAAGTTTACCTTCATTGTGATATGGAGCATACAAACTAATACTCGTAGAGCCTAAAAATTCGATCGGAATTTTAACTAATAGAAATATCGATACCGTATGACATAAATTTAGAATGACATGTATCTGTATCATTTGGAATTAAAATTAATTTTGTAGTAAAAATTCGACTAGTGTAAACTGAATTTTTTGTTCTCTGTTCGTAGCTGTAAGAATGCTTTTTTGATATTTAATTTTATTAAATCTCTGCCTTTCTAGTTTAAGACATTCAGTAATTTCTTTATGTGTTTTAAAATATTCTAAAGAGCTGTAGTGCTGAAATGCAAAGTATTCGGCATCCACTCCTCATCGATATAATCGATATAGTCGATAGATCTAATAAAGTGGTAAAGTTCCAAGGCAGTAGGTCTGTTTTCTGGGATAGGACCCTAACATTTTTCAATAATAAATTTGCACCACCCAAGAACATTATTTGGTAACTTAGGTCGTTCTCGTTATAGATGTCGTATACAAGATATATGTCATGACTTCGCTCACCAAATGGCCGTTCACCTGTAACAATTTCGTACATAACAATCCCAAAACTATAAATATCTGCAGCTTGAGTGTATGGCTTTCCATTTAGCACCTCTGGACTAATATAAGGAAGGACTCTGTAAATTTCTTGATCAGATTTTTTAATATCTGCTGGGCCGATGAGTCCAAAATCGGCGACCATAGTTCTAGGAGCATAATTTATTAATATATTCTCAGGGTGAAAGTCATGATGTACAAATCCCTTGAATTTTTCTCAGATCAGCGATAATATTATATAAATATCTTAATTTTTTTCTCCAAGTCAATTTTTCATATCGGTATTAGGAATTAATGTCACCATTTTCTGCATAATCCATTATTCGTTAGTAGCTGGATTCTGTGTTATTCCGTAATAACTTAGATTACTCCAAAGCACATTAGAGCAGTCTGAATCTAATTTGAAAGATTTAATTATATTGAAAACAAAAAAAGCAAATATGCTTGCACAATAAAAGATGTTCATTTTACATGTACCTCGTTTATAAACTCGGATGTAATTTGCTTTGAATTGTGTAATGATTTCAACACTACTCATCTCGTATAAATTTATTTTCTTCATGATCCCACCCGTTGTAATAGTGCAACCATGCTTTAAGTTGATCCAAAACCTCCTTTTGCAAGGTATTCAATATTGGTAATCCTCTCAAAAGAAATCCATTCAAAAGAGCATAATTTTATTAGATTGTCGATATCTTTATTTTCGCAAGACTATTCAACTTTATAAATTCGAAAATGATATTTAAAGCATACCAGCAGTACTCATTTTCTTGACAACGAGTGCATTTACTACAATGAGTATAACAACAATTTGAACAGTTATAGCAGTAATAATTATATCTACAATCGAAACATTTATTACAATTATGAGTATTTGATTCATCTTACAAGTTAAAATATTTTTAGTGATTCTATGTGGATATTCATGTTATTTAAAACTTTAAAATATATTAGTGTAAGGTTAATCACCAATCGTTGCTATCGCTACTTCTGTGTGTAAATTGATTGCTTTGATACACGCGTTTATCATTCAACAAATTTATTGAGTACTGTTACCATTTTCAACAAAAATTTCATAATTCGATAATTTTATAATGTCATAAATTATGGTGTATCATAATTTCACCCTATGATATTCATATTAATTTGATACTTATTGATGTTATACAAGCAAGTTTTGTATTTATTTGATATTACACAATCAAATTTGACATTACACAATCATATTTCATGAATATCACTTTCCTTTGACTGATAATTAAATTAATTATCAATAAATTACATTTTCATATACTTTAAAATTTACGTATTTTTACTTTCTCTCCATTCTTTTTACTTTTTTTTTGTATTTTTCTTCTAATGCTATTGGTATATCTTATCCCTAACAAAAATATTCTTAATTTGAATTTCATTATCTTTAACCAATTATATTTTATTTCTCATTTATATTTTATTTTCATTACTATTTTTATTTTTATTTTTAATATTATCTCTTATGATTTATCTTGTATTGTTCAATTTTTTTAAAATCTTTCTTTTTATTGTGCTCTTATGATTTCTCTTATCTTTAATTATTCAAATTCATATTAATTTTATCTTGTATTTTCTTTTCTCTTATCTTGTATAATTTCTTATTTAATTTTTGATTATCATTATTAATCATGTAAATTAAAGTAATTATTGAAAATGTATAAAAGAAGAGCCTCTTATTACTAAAAACTCTCATGCTCTGCTCTAATAAAAAAATAATAAAGTTCTTACTTGTAATATTATACTTGTAAATACATTAAAATTTTTTTGATCACCTTCAAATCATGACTCCAAGTAGTAGATGCTCCTCCATTTTAAATAAGTCATTGATTTTAATATTTTTGTTTATTTTGATTTTATTATTTTTAGACCATATCAATAAGTCTTGTTATTTTATTTTGTTTATTGACAGTTTCAATAAGTTCAATTAATCTTAGACAGTCTCAATTTGTTCTGTTATTTTCTTAAATAGTTATTCTACTTTTATTTTAATTTCTTTTATTTCTTTTATTTAATTATTCTCTTTGCCTCTATTTTATCTTTGATATTAAGTTAGTTTGTGTACAAGCTACCATAGGAGATTTTTAAAACCTTTAATGAATTTCATTAATTATAAATTATTCAGTCTTTGTTCTTGCACTACTATGTTACTTCATTAATTTATTAATTTTAACAATTCCTGAATTAATGAGAACAGTACAAACTTTAATTAAGGTTAATAGCGATGGTAAAACAGAATTCACTAAATTATTCAATGTAGTCTGACTACAAATAATAACTTTTAATTCTCTTTTAAATTTCTTTTTGAGTAGACATAGCATTATTAATACTGATTACGTAGTAATTAAATATTACTGCATGTATATATTAATTTAATGAAAGCAGTAAACAATAAAATAAATATATTCTTATAGAAATTACAAATCAATCTTCATTGAATTTATAAAATTTACTTAAACCTAAATTTTGTTAAAATAAAATTGATATATTTGGAGTTGTGAAAGTGCACAGAATTATGCTTAAATTTTATTAGATTAGAAGTTTATTTCTTGCGCTAGAAAATAAGTTTACAATAAATTACGTAATGGTAAATGCATTTTATACATGCTCCAAGTTCACCTAATAACTTTTCCACACATCGTAATTCTTGTATATCATTATCTAAATGTGCAATAGTCAATACTATTTCCAAGTGCTCGTTCTTGGAACGACAGGCTTCTTGGCAATTCTCTTATTACATTCGTACGTCTAAAGAATTAGAAAAAGACGAGTGTAAATTAATCTTTTTAATTACGTTGTGAATTTTGATATTATCAGTAATCGCAGTTGTCACAGATATTCACGAACCCCGTAAAATGCTCCTTAGTTGATGAAAAAGCCGACGTTTTCGTCAATGCAACAATTGATTACCAGAATACCGTAGGGCATGCATGCTCTCTAAACTGTACCCCAAAATCTGCATATATTTAAACATCCATTATTTGGGTAAGCTTGTGAATAGATCAATTCAATAATTCCTTATGCTATATATTTTTATTGCTTATAATTCTTAGGCATATGGTAAGAATAGTTCGAATATCGTGATCGAAAGCTCACTCCAAATAAACCACCAAAATATATCGCATGGAGAGTTGGCGATGATAAAAAGTTAAATGAAAATATTTATTGTGGCGAATACTCAATCCGAGGCAGTTTCGATTGTTTGGAAGCAGTTGCAAGGATGGATATACAACTAAAAACAAATTTTATTGTGCACGCACTTCAGTCTTTCGTTCGAATTT
The DNA here is from genome assembly GCA_910591945.1 of Ambispora gerdemannii. NCBI lineage: Eukaryota > Fungi > Glomeromycota > Glomeromycetes > Archaeosporales > Ambisporaceae > Ambispora > Ambispora gerdemannii. The sequence continues at coordinate 7,351 of CAJVPL010001632.1, read as the reverse complement.
ACTACTATTTAATTTTTCTTTAGATGACCCGAATCGTTGAACTCGATCATGTAAATTCCTTATGATAGCTAAGCACGAAATTTTTAGGCTGGCAACAGTATTTGTCGATAGCATTGAATTTTGGTGGGCTTCTTTTAAAGCTCGTGAATTTGTTGCTTGCCTCCATGAGAATTATATTCATTAATTATTAGGATAATAACGATGACAAAAGTCGTGAAAATTTCTTATGACACTAATAACATGTTTCAGATTCATAACTTTGACCTAAATAAAGAACAATTTCAATAGTATGTAAAAGATTCCTCACTTATACGGTTATACTATCGATCAATCAACTTGGCATATATAATATACATTTTGTTATTTTTATTCTATTTAACTAAAAGAATCAGGCAATATGAGAACGTGGTTGGAAAATTTCATCCTTCGTGAATAAATTACAAATTATAGTTTACAATTAAAGTTGGAATGTTTTGAAGATACGTAAGTACGTACGTACATAGTTTTAATATGAACAAAAAGCCAACTCAATTATATATAATTCTAGCTAAATTTATAATATTGTTCCAATTTATAATATTGTAACAAGTAATAAAAGGAAAAATTTAATTATTTTGTATACTATATTTAAAATACTAATTTTAAAAGAATTAGAGGTATTTTAATAAAGTAAAAAAAATATGTAATATCTTGATAATTAACAATTAAAATTATAAAAATATTACAAATTGATTTTCATATCTAAATAAATTGAATAATAATATTTCATGTGATTTTGAATATTAAGTATTAAAATATCATTTTGAAATTATTATGTTAGATTTTTATTACTATATATTAAATTTTTATTATTTATATTAAATTTTGGCATATGATAATTCAAGGATGATATTTTAATATCCTAAGATTAAAATCATATAAAAATATTACTATTTATATAGATATGCTAATTGAATTATGATATTTTCACATAATCTCAATTGCAAATATTTTTAAATTGGCAAAAATATAATAACTTTTAGTGTGATATCTCAATAACTAATTATCAGAATTATATGAAAATATCACTATTTGACTTGTTTAGATATAACAAATCAAAAAATTATATTTTTATGTGATTTTAATTACTTGTCATTTCATCATAATCTCTTCTTTATCAAAATACCCTCTTTTTTCTTATATTTAATATTTATTTATTTAATATATAAAATTGCAATAATAATAACTTTTTATCTTGTTTCATTTTAAATAAAAACTTTTAATATATTTTACAAATAAATCATTTCAATTTCAACATATTTTCTACAAACAAATCACTTAAATTTCAAAATGTCAAGTCACAACATATATATATTTTAACAGTCATATTTTGAACATTTAATAACATGCAATCATATTTTTGCAACTTATAAATGATATTAATATGATAGCTTTCAGCAAAACAAAACATTAAATTTATGAGCATTTCACCTTGTCAGACTTAAATGAACATATAAGATTTCCATGTATTTTCTACCAATTTAAAAGATTCAAGTTTAAATTCATATAGGAAAAAGAATAAAGTAGTATGATACAATAAAACAAAGTAAAATAATAAAGTATTTTTTGTGGATCAACTGATACACCAGATGATACAAAACAAATATTAGGATATGTTTCTTGGGTCATTGACTCTAACAATTCATAAATACTCATGTGTTTATGATAAAATCAAATTCCGTAATTTAAGACAGACATTAATTAATATCGATATCAATTTTTTGACAACTCTATAAATTCATCATAACAAATTTTATGTTACGAACGTACAATGTTTATTACTGGTTTTTTTCGTCCATGAATCAATTTAATGACTGGCTTACATTCTTCAAATATTTTAGCTAAACATTATTTTTCCTTTAACATTTTCAAATAAGTGTAAATGTACTTTAGTATTCGAAGAATTTCATACATAAAATACAAATTCTTATCCATTTTTGAGATTAAATTAGCTTTGATTTTTCGATCAGAATATCGATTTCATTTTCAATTGTTTATTTTGAAAATAAAGCTTCAATATTCATATCAATTCCTTATTTTCTGTATAGATTAAAGCGTGATAAAATATTTGTTTAGGTACATCTCCATCAAGTCACTTCACATTTAAATATCTTTCACTAAACAATCTCAATAAAATTTCTAGAACATATCATCTTTCTTTTAGTTGGGTCAGTTTTTAGGGATCACAAGGAGGTAGTTCAGGTTAGGTAAAATAATTAAGGAAATGTGCTCCAATGAATTAGATATTTAAATCGATTTGTGTTAAAAAGAGCCTCCATTCATGCGTGTAAATCAACTCATTATTAAGCTGTTTTACCATTAACATTGGCGTTAATGACTTCTATCTGTATGTGTAAAAAGCTCTTCTGTTAACAACAAGCAAATCGATTTAAATCATTCAATAAATCATAGAATTTTGTTATTTAACCTCAATTATGAGTTAAAGAAGAGTCTTTTATTATTCCAATAATTTGTGACGACAATTTTATTTAGCAAACAATAACGATAATATTAACGAACATTAATCCACATTGCAAATAAACGACAATTCCGCAAACAATGAAAATAAATTTTTCATCAAGTACAATTAAAAAAAGGTTGGCACGAAAAAACTTATGATTTATTCATCTTCGATTCGAAATATGTGTGTAGTGTTTCAGAATTTTAATACATATCGATATAACGATAGGTCGATTATTATGATTTAGCACTTTAACTATGTTAATCTACACTAACGCTAGTGTACGAAATTGGAGAAATATCACCAGTGATATTATATTACTTAACGTTAAGAATTTCATAACAGATCAAAGCGTGTGCTGACATTTGGCAGTAAGCCTTATTACTAAAAATCAACCGCCATTACTTTCCGTTGGAACAGTCCATTAATAAAATATGTGTAAACGCAAAGAAGCTAATAAATAATAGCGACAGAGACCGCTTTTGGTTTTGCGCTTTAACTCGAAACATAGTTGATATTGGAAAGTAGTTACCATTCTCTTCTAACAAAGAGCAGCCTTCTTAGTTTAGCTAGTGTATCATCTTGGATTTGTAGTTTTTCTTACAAGTTACCCAACATCTCTTCGTTCTCTTTGATATGCTGAAATCGAAATCGTTTGGAGGATACATTCGATAAGAATTTTAATAAATCTGAAATATCAATGTGATTTATATTTAGAAATAAAAAATTACCTGTGTCAGTTGGAATTGAAATTAATTTTGTGGTAAAGATTCGACTGGTGTAAACTGTGTTTGAGTGGATTTGTTGTTTTTGGTTCATATTGGTAGAAACGCTTTTCATCTTCTCATCAAGTTCATTTAATTTCTGCTTTTCTAGTTTAATACACTCCTTAATTTCTTTGTCGGTTTTAGGATATTCTAAAGAGCCGTAGTACTGAAAATGCAAAGTATTCGGTTTCCACTTTCCGACATAAATGTATTTGGTATACATGTTAACGTTAATTTCCACATGAAAATCATCCCATAATAATCCTTGTATTTTGAATATCCCGTCGTTCTTCAAAAAGATTAACGCACGTAACGATAGCGATAGCGATAGTCATTACAATAATTAACACAAATCGTGGACAATTGGGAAATATCGAACGATTATTAACATAAGTAACGATAGTGATTAGCAAAGAGAATGCTTATCTCGATAATTGAAAGACGATAAACAATTATTACTTAGTCGTTTCAAGAAAAACTTTAAATGTAAATTACTAAACGTAGGATTAGCGTAGTAATTCAGAATTATATATATAAGCGTCTTCGAGTCGCTGAGAAGATATGCTTTAATCCAATAAAATAACAAGGTTCTTGCTTGTAATAATAATAATATTACTTGTGAATACACTATTATTTCGATATGCTCCTCCACTTAAAATAAGCCGTTGTTTTCGAATTGGTTTTGTTTTCTTTGTACAGGCCGTATCAATAAGTCCTGTTGAAATTAATTTTGTTTTTCTTGGACAGGCCGTATCAATAAGTCCTGCCATATTTGTATCGATTATTGTTAAAATAAATGTTTTATTATAACGATGAATTCTTGTTACAAGGGTGATTTCATTCTATCTACTCTTTCAAACACCTTCTTTTCCTCCTTGTTGTTGAGAGAAGGACAATTTGTGTAAAAGTCGCCACAGTAAGCCTTTAGGACACCCGAAGGAACCCTTCGACCGTAAATAACTCAGTCCAGCGTTCACCTCCGTTGCGGAAAATTCCTTGATCAATCGATTGTTAGAATAAACATAACAATCTGGTGCCCAAACCCATTCGTCGCAAAATAAACCCGTTCAACTAAATATTGAAGGGAACGCAACAGTACTCCGAATTGTATTAAAACAATGCTGAATATGATTTAATTACGTAAGAGGGTATTTCTTTACTTCGGAAAAGAAAAAATAAAATCGAAATGGTTTTCTAAAAAGATTTGCTGTTTTATTTGACCAATCAAGATAGAAATAATAATCGAAATATAGAATTTTCTAACATGAGAGTAATTAAGAAATACAATATTTAATTAGGTAACGTTAACTCTAGATGCCGATTGGTGAATAAACTTAATTACGTAAATATACATGTAGAAAGGTTAGCGTTAGTACACGATCCGCGAAAGTTTTCTATATAAGAACGTCCAGTGTTATAAATAAATTTCTGGAACAATCCACTTTGTTAAACCTGATTTTATATTATTGTTAAATGGGTCTAGAAAAGCAAGAATCCACTTCATACTCCGATTCACAATGCAGATCGAGCACATAAATGTGTGCATGTACATGTACTTTGTAAAACGAAAGTTTACATAAATATCGATATCACTCGAAGTGTAAATGCAATCCTTAACCGAAAAATGGATGATCTTGATGGTTCAAACCTCCACGAGGTGTTATTAACAATCTTTCGGCGAATGTTATCTTCCGGAAATAAAGAGTTGATAGAAATAGCTTTAAGAATAAAAGCCATAATCCAAGACAAAAGTCCAAATGAAACTGATAACAGAGAAGCGTCCTTGCGATCGTCATATAAAGATAAATTACTTGTTGATTTTGGTTATCAACATGAAATAGCATTCATCAATGAGCCTAGGCTGATTTATTTAATTTATGAAGAGATATATACTAAAAATTATAGCTCTTCAAAAATTCTTTTGCTTCATTATCAACAATTTGTAACAAATAAAATAACAAAAGATAGTAATAGTGAAATATTTGATTGGTATTTGAAATTAGCTGAAAACGGAAATGCTCGAATACAATGCATTCTCGGTTTCTGTTATAAAATCGGTATAGGAACTCAAAAAGATGAAGAAAAAGCATTTGAGTGGAATTTGAAATCAGCGGAGGGTGGAGATGTTAGTGGACAATTTAATCTTGGTGATTATTATCAAAATGGAATAGGAACTCAAAAAGATGAGAAAAAAGCATTTGAGTGGTATTTGAAATCAGCAGAGGGTGGAAATGCTAGAGCACAATATAGTCTTGGTTATTATTATCGAAATGGTATAGGAACTAAAAAAGATAAGAAAAAAGCATTTGAGTGGTATTTAAAATCAGCAGAGGGCGGAGATGCTAGTGGACAATATAATCTTGGTGATTGTTATCGAAATGGTATAGGAACTAAAAAAGATGAGAAAAAAGCATTTGAGTGGTATTTGAAATCAGCAGAGGGTGGAAATGCTAGAGGGCAATGTAATCTTGGTTATTATTATCGAAATGGTATAACAACTCAAAAAGATGAAAAAAAAGCATTTGAGTGGTATTTGAAATCAGCAGAGGGTGGAAATATTATAGGGCAAACTAATATTGGTAATTGTTATCAGTATGGTATAGGAACTCAAAAAGATGAAAAAATAGCATTTGAGTGTTATTCGAAATCAGCAGAGGGTGGAAATGCTAGGGGACAATGTAAACTTGGTTTTTTTTATCGAAATGGTATAGGAACTCATAAAGATGAGGAAAAAGCATTTGAGTGGTATTTGAAATCAGCAGAGGGCGGAGATGCTAGTGGACAATATAATCTTGGCGGTTGTTATCGAAATGGTATAGGTACACAACGAGATGAAATAAAAGCATTTGAGTGGTATTTTGTATTATCGAATTCAAAGAATGGAAGTAATGGAGTATTTGAACTTGGTAAATGTTATTATTACAGCGAGGGTACTAACAGAGATTTGAAGAAAGCATTTGCGTATTTTCAGAAATCAGCTGAATCAGAAAATTTTGATACTCAATATGCTCAGCATTTTCTTGCAGAATGCTACTTTCAAGGGAATGGGACAACTAGAAATGAGAAAAAAGCATTTGAATGGTATTTAAAATCCGCTGAATCTGGTTTGAATATCTCTCAATTCAAAGTGGCTGAATTTTATCAATATGGATTCGGAATTCCAAAAGATCTCGACATGGCATTAAAATGGTATCAGAAAGCGCACGATAATGGTCACGATCGAGCGGGGGAGTTGGTTGAATCTTTTGATTTTGAAAAAATTTATTCTAATTTTTGATTTCTTCGTATAAATTTATTATTGTATTTTATTAAAAATCTTTTGTTCATTCTCAATAATAATATAATCAGTAATTTGTATTTTTAGCAGTACATTACGCTATGCTTATATACATACACATAGATAGTCATATTTTCTTTGATTTTGTTATACTTGTATTCTTATTCAATACAGTTATATATGTACATGTAGATGTATACTAGATGGAAAAATTAGATTCATAGTAAAAAAAACTCATTTAAGAATTAAAACCGTGTCTAGAAACTTCCATGTCCTTTCGAAATCAAAATTTTGGTTAAGTATATTTGGATGAAATATAATGTTTGTGAATGAATGCTATTGAAGTTAGCAAATTAAATAGATATTGAATCGCTATTATGTGTATATTCATTGAATTTCCATTTGCAGCATGTTAAGTTCGTTATCATTATTAAAAGAAACACTGAAACACAACAATATTGACATGACTCCTCTTAAATGGCTCAATGAATCTTGATACATGTATCAATACTGTATACGTCAATTATATAAGCAAAAAAGGTTTAGAACAATTTATAAAGCATCGCTGCACTATCACAAGAAGCAGGATCATGGAAAAATAAATTTAAACGATATAACAAGGATAGACATGTGGTTGTGTTGGAATCATTACATCGGAGTTTATAAACGAGATGATATCGTTATGGAATGACTAAAAAATGGCGATCTTCGCGAAACATTACATATTACGTACATGTACAGTCGGCATCAAAAGTAACGCCCGATTTTTTTTTGAAGCACAATTTTAAATATATAACCGATTTATTC
>CAJVPL010001631.1:0-12727 GCA_910591945.1 Ambispora gerdemannii | reverse complement strand
TCTACCATATTTACGGATTAAATTTTGAATTTACTTCTTCGTTGAGAAGTTTATACATTCTATAAAATATAAACGTTTGATGACTTTAGATGTCGCACCATGGTCACCACTTACTAAGAGTACGTATAGGATTAGGATAATGAATTCTAGAATTTTTAAGATTATACTTTCAGTACTATTAAATCTGGGATCCTGCATTACAACGCCATAGCGCTATTTTATTAAATCCTAAAAGAGTTCATATAAAGGCAGTTGGTATAAGCAAATATTAATATAATTCTAAACATTAGCTGTCTCAACTTTGAAACTAGCAGTCTGAATAAAATAAATGCAATTGGCTTGAAGAATGGAAGGAAATTGCGACATTGCAACATAGATTTTTTTAGCATACACAAGTCTCTTTGAAATAAGAATTTAATATATATTTCAAAAGATAAAAAAAATTAAGTTCGATGCTTATTTCCATTATATACTAATTTCGGTATTATAATCGAAATTATAGCAACATTTTTATGGCTGTATTTCTTGTTGCAACTTCGATGTTCACAATGTTCTTACTTAAGGTTTGCAAAAAGATGACTGACTTGAACGTTTACAACGTATAGGAAAATTGGTTAGAAATTTTATTCCGAGTGAATGCAAACGAGACAGATATTGTAAATTATACATAAACTCGAAAATGCATCAGGAAAGATCTTATCACACAGCACTTGTTAAAAAAGGGCATCAATTCCACGAGTTTAATGCGCAGATGTATCTATATTTTCTATTTTATATAAAATCAGAACATAAATAATACCAGTGCAAGCATTTTTCCCAAAACCAAAAACATGTCGTTTCATTATTATTCAACACGTCGTATAAAGAAAACTTTAATACGATTATTTGTGCACTTCTTTTCCATCTTCTTGGTGTTACTTTTCGTGTTTTTTGTCCTTCGATATTTCTATTCTTTCAGTGACAATAACAATAATATTAATGATAAATACGAAAAAAACGTTAATTTTGAAGATTATAATTTTGACGAATTGCCAGATGATTACGCAGTCGCCAATGAGGACCAAGCATATGAATTTGGATTCTTCGAAGGTTATCCGATAGTTTTTCTGACTGATAAACAAAAGACAAAAATAGATCAAGAACAAATCGCTAAACTCATAAACAAAGACTCTCCAGAAAATAATCCCTTATTGTCATCAAAAAGACTCGATCCACATTTACCCATAACGATAATAATATTCGTCATCCCACCAATTGTTTTACTGTTCCTAATAACTATCTTTTACATCTATTGGAAATTCTTTCTTGTCCCGCGAAACATGAAAAAAGTAAATGTACGGTATATCAAAGCTTCACTGTATTGTCCAGACGAAGAAAAATGCGGCAAAAATAGGTGTGACGCGAAAATCGATGATGACAATAATGACGATCCTCGACCGTTTATTTCACTAAAAATGAAGCCAACTGCAAACTTGGTTCGGAAAACAACAGACTTTGAGCGTGGATTGGATTATGAAGATGTTGATTACGATGATGAGTGTTGCGCTTTTTATTCTGGTATCAACAACGAAGAAAGAATTGGATGGTCGAAGAAAAAGAAACAAGAATTTGGATTTTTTTGAGCAGAACTTAGAAATATCAACCTATAGATGTTTCTCAAAGTATTGAGAAAATTCCATGAAAATTTTATTAAGAATTTTAAAAAAAATGCGAAATAAAAAAATAAGTGTATTATGAATTTCTATAGATAAAAAGACCAAGAATGTACGCAATTTCAAATACTCTCAAAAATCAAAATATCCTCTTATTTACGAATTAATGACCTCGTCATTCTATCTATACCACAACAATCCGAAATCAGGTCTCGGAAACAAGAACCTAAAAATACGAATAATAGCCAAACTCGGTTAATGATCAAAATTCAATGATTGTTGCTTCCTCTAGACCCCGTGGTTGCTGTTCAAACAACTATTACTCCTAAATATCGATATCCAAAAGTTCGTTAGGAATCACTGGTGTCACGAGTATCTTTTTGAAGTATTGTTGCTCAACACCATTACTGAATGGTATAGATATACACGCAATTTAATAATATCCACCATCTCAACAAATGATTCTCATTAAAATGAAATCAATAATTATTATCGTTATCGTTATTACAAACTAAAATACTAAAATGATCTATTGTGCATGGTACAGTAACTTCTTTCGAATCGACTGAATAACACGATTTAAAGTTTATTACACCAAGAATCTTTCTCATTCGGATTTTAAATTTAACTTTTTTATGATACGAGTTAATCAGTTTTTTTTGAGTTTGAAAAACAAGACGAAATAACTGGCATTGAAACCTGTACGTATAAAAGCAACTTTGTTCAGAAGAAAAAAAAAGAAAAAATCATGGAGAGAGAGTGATACACACATTTAGCTGCAATTCGGCGTATAAAATTAATTAAATTTCTCGATTAATTCTCGTTTTATTTTTACTTTCGCATCATTCATCCACCATAGACAATTTTACAATTTTCTCGGTCTATGCTCAAACATCACATGTCACGTTTACGTTATGTTACGTTACTCCATTTATCGAAATTTTTTTGATTATATGCAAAATATGGTAGTAACACACATTGTTTTTATTGTTACAAAAAGATCAATCATGCATCAAGACTACGCACATTATCTTTTTCCCTTCTCGCTTTCCTTTCCACTGCAGGAAAGAAAAAAAACATGAAACCCAAAAACCATGATACACCGTTTGCATCAATTGCATCATCTTCATCATAACGATAATACGTAACGACTTTTAAATAATTTAACGCACCACGAAAATCTCGCATCATTATCATTTTCTCCCGATGTGGTCTAAAAAAAAATCGTGAATGTTAGAGTACATGATGTATATTTATACAGAATTCCTTATGAGAAATAATTGACGATTTGGCTGAAACACAAGACATTATCCATTAACGTTAATAAAAATAAATAAATAAATAATAAGTCTTAAAAGCCTCACATTACATAGTCACCTTAAATATTGTTTATTTTGAACGGTTTATAATTCATTAAAAAATAAAGTTCTGACAAATTATTCTTCATAGCCACGCGCGCGTGTTTTTTCTATATAAATTTTTTTGATGTCTGCCACTAATTAATTTATTTACACTTGTATTAGTAGATATAGATATAGATATATATATACACATTAGTACCATAGCCCCATACGACATCATCATCGTGTATCGGCAAGGCGTGAACATCTACATAACAACAAAACCCACCACTTTGTTCAAACGCGTATTTCTCTCCTCATACTACTAAACAAAAAAGAATAAGCCTACGTTTTTTTTTTGATGATTATATACTTTTATAATATGATGATAGAAACTAGTATTAGACTTTAAACTTCTTTACAAGATTAGATACCCATTATCACATAAACCATTTATTATTTTCCATAATCCAATAGAAAAAAAACTAAAATCACCAACAAAAAAACACAAACACATTCAGCTTAAAAGACGATTATAGATATTGGAAGAAGGCGGCTGATAATATTTGTCGAGTTTTCTATGAAGTAATACAAAAATAAAAAAAATGCGGTCAGTAGCACTTGAAGAATAGTGATAATTATTATTTTGAAACAAAAGATTTTTGTTGGTTATTTGTGGTTATTTTTATTTTTGCCCAATGTTGTTTTGTCCCGACGAGGGGGAAAAAGGGTAGTGAAGGTGGAAAATTCGGGGGAAATCTACCGACAGTGAATTAACAGCTAGCGGTGATGGTGGTGACAAATAGTAGTAGTAATGGTAATGGTAAAGATATTCAAAATCAATTAATAACCATAAAAATAATATACTATTACAATAGAACACCGAGTACAACTCATTGGGTGTTTTGGTATTACGCAACAGACGATGATCGAAGATATTGCGGAAACTTGTGTATCATAGCTTTTTCAGTAGTAGGACTACTACTGATTACGCTATTCGGATGCTGTCTCTATCATCTAGCGATAAAAAGATGTTTGAAAAGAAATCGTAGAAAGATTCAGACCGAATCCGCCATCCGAATATTGCGTGATCCAAAAATGCCACCTTTATCTACATCAGCGACCTCATTCAATCAACAACAGCACGATTATTATTATCATCCACAAGCTGGAAATGCCCGGTTTCCGTACAATAATAATAATAATAACAATAATAGTCCGGATTATTATTCACCATATCCTTCATTAGATAATAATAATAATAACAATAATGATGACGACAAGAGAAATCAATTCATGAACTATAACTCCTCGTCGTCACCTACGATATTATATGAATCGATACCGCCACCTCCCGCGTACTCCTCATCGTCACCCTATTATAGTTCAAATACTAACATTAGTCGTCAACAACACCCGAGAAGAGTCTCTATCTCCACGTCTTCGGTATCAAGGGGTTATTATAACAACGAAAAAACGCATTCTGGGCGTCGATTTTCTGCTTCATGGGTCAATGAAAAGAATAGTAGTAATAATGTTAATATTATTGGTATTAATAATAATTACCTCAATTCCTATTCAAAAAGAATTTCTGTATCATCATTAACAGGGACGAAAACTCCAACGCGAAGAACTTCTGTGTCATCGATGACCCCTTCGCGCAGAGGATCACTAACAAGAGTCAGTGAGTACGAGTCACGTGGAATAAAATCATGCACCGAATTAATAAGTGTTGATATAGGAGATGTTAATGAAGAAGAGGAGGAAGAAGAGGAGGAAGAAGCAGAACAACAGCAGCCAGAACAAGAAGACGAATACGACGACGACGATGGAACCACCTTAGGAGCGAAAGATGAATCAGATGTATCGTCAATAATGTCAGATTCGATGGTTGACACAAACAAATTATCGTCTCCGTCCGGCGCTAAAGAATTGATCACCGCCACAGATAAAGCAGTTGCAGCCACAGATAAAGCAGTTGCAGCCACAGATCAGGCCATCGCGGTGTATCGAGCTCGACGTGAAAGCCTAAGGAAATTTTTGGAGAGTAAATCATTGGATGTTAGTATTGATGATGATGATGATGATGCTGCTGCTGCTGTTGTTGATGTTTCTTCTGTTATTGTTCCATCGTCACATGAACAATTTACTGGTATTGTATGATGATTATGATGAAGAAACCACCACCACCACCGCCGCCGCCACAATGACATACCATCACCACTTCATAGCTCACGCCATTATTATGACGACCAAAACGATAAAAGAATTAATTGCTAACTATTAAACAATACTAGATATAACAAAGTGTGTATTATATTTTATATATCTAGTCTTGTGTTCGTTTAGTTTTCTTTTTGTGTAAAAAAAATGATTTTATCGTTGTTCTCTAATCAAAGAAAAGTTTACCTTTTTTCCAAAAGAACAAACTTTTGAAAAAAGCAAAAGGTATATTATTAATTATTTTCTATTTTTTACTATTTGTATATGTATTTATTGTACTGTGTTCATTTGTATCTATGAAAAAAGGAAAAATGTGGTAATTATTTTTGATTAGTTAGTTATTCATTCATCGATTTTTTGGGATTTGCGGTACTAAATAAGGGTAACAATAAAAAATAATGTTGATGGCTTCCACTTTATACAAAAATACCCTCGACCCTGCGATATAGTGAAGTATAATTAAAATCTCGACATAATGAAGGTTGAACTCTAATAACTTGGTAATCCATTATATAAATCTCGATATAATGAGGAATGGAGATTCCAAAAATGTTCACTAACGGTCCGAGATTCCCTTTGTATATGAATAACACTTGCTTTTTTCCGTGTATCCGAGTTTTTATGATAGTTTAAAGCTTTTTTGGTTTGTGCCTAATAAATTCACCGCAATTTTTGGACCAACACCCTTAATTTCTTATGTTGGCCAAAATTATTGATAACATGCTACGACTTGAATTATGGCTTGATTTTTAATTCTGGCCAAAATTATGTATAATTTTTTCAATATTAATGCCAATCATACATTATTACATGATTTGTTTGGCTTAGCTGGTTTTTCTAAGACGATTCAACCTGCTGAATAATTTTTCGCATTCATAATAAATTTATTATTTATGTTAGCTAGCTGGCTTGAAATCGATAGCTTGGATTACTAATAGATACTTAATTTAAGTAAAAGTTAGTTCAATTATTTTGAAGGTATTTAATTGTGTATAAAATCTAAAGTCATCAAACATTTGTATTTTATAAAATGTATAAGCTTCTTTACTAAAATGTAAATTCAAAATTTAATCCACAAATATGATAAAATAGATCTTTTCTGAGCATATTTATGAATTAAATTTTGAATTTACATTTTAGTAAAGAAGTTTATATATATTATAAAAATACAAATATTTGATAACTTTAGATTTTATGCACCATAAACAAAATAATATTATTAAAATTAGATATTGATTAATTAACAAATAATTTGATTGTATTATTATAATCTGAATATTATTATTTTATTGGTTAATTCATATTATAATTTAATTGGATAAGATTTTGTTATATTTTATTAGTTAAAATTTAGTTTTAATTTAATTAAATAATTAATTATTCCTGTTATGATTTGGTAGTTACAAAAATAATTATAAATAATTATTATATATATTTATTTGAAATAATCATTTACAATAAATAATTATTTCAAACAATTATTTAATTGATCATTCCAAATAATTATTTCAAGCAATTATTTTAAATAATTATTTTAAATAATTATTTCAAATAATCATTTCAAATAATTACTTCTTATTTATTTATTATTTATAAATAATATATATATTTTAATATAGAAAAATAACAAGTTGAATATTAATAAGTTAACAAGTTAGTTAATTATTTATTTTTTATTTTAATTTTTTATCTTAACTGCAAAATTATTATATTTGTCTTATAATTTTTTATTTTAATTAGAATTAATAAATGAATAATTAATATTTACTTGTTTAAAAACATATTTAAAGATTATTTATTTGAAAGATTTTTGATTTTATTTTAGTTAATTAACAAAATAAATATATTATTTATTTTTAAAATAATAATCTCTTTTACTTCAAACTAATTTTATATAAATCTCTCACATTCAATTCATCTTACATGTTATTTATATATCTTTTCATAACAAAGCTTAAAAATATATAAATAATAATAATATCATTTCTTGATTCTGATATAATACAAGTAATCTAAAGATATTTAATATATTAAATTATAAAGAATTTTTATTCAACAAAAAAAATATATTGCTAAATAATTAAAACTTTGTTCAAATCAGATTAGATCAGATTTGAAATTAATTCAAACTGATAATTTTGGATCAGATCAGATTTAGATTAAGTTTAATCTAAAAATTCTAAAATAGTTTTTTTATTAATAACTTTTACTTTTACTAAAATATTTGTATTTTGTGTTTAAATAAAGTTGTTTTGAATATACTTGTGTATATACTCACAAATTTTTGTTTAATTCTAATTAATATTGAATAAAAAATAATATTTTTTAGACTGATCTGAAATATTTCAGATCAAATTTGATTCCAATTTGATTTAACTTGAAATATATATTCTGAATCAGATCACGAATTGAATTCAACCTGATTAAAATATTATAAATAATATTTAAAAAAAATATATTTTTTTTGTGATTTAAATATTTGAATACAAATTTTTATAGCTTAAAAAATTGTATATATTTAATATTCTTAGACTATTTATATTATAATATATAAATAAATTAGTCTAAATTTTATTAATATTAAATAATTTGATGATATATAATTAAAAATGTTTGCTCATTTTGCTAATCAAATTGAAACTGTGATAAATTTTTGAATTAATTTTTTATAAAGTATAAAATATAAATCTTTTATTTAGATATTAACAATAATATTTTTATTAATTTAATAATAAAAGATCAAATATTTTTTTCTAGAATACTATATTATATTAATTATAATTCTTAATAATATATAATAAATAATTAATAAATAATTAAAAACTTGAATTTATAGTAATAAAAATATGATTTTAAAATAATTATAATCAAGTTTTTTTTATAATTATTAAAAAGTAAATTAGATAATTATAAAGAGAATATAATTATAAAAAAATTTTTTTATTATATTTATATATAAATAAAAAAACAAAATAAAATAATTATAGAAAAATATAAATATAAATATAAATATAACTATAAAAAATAATATTATTAGTTTTAAACTCTAACTTTAACAATTTATATAATTTATATACTATATAATTATTAATAAATAATATTAATTTTATATATAGTCAACACGAAAAGTAATGATGATCATGTTTTTTGCCGAAATTCATCAATATCTTAACAAGAAATTACTCAAATATCGTAAATAATCAGCATTATATTCTTTAGAATGACAGAAATAAAATTTTCTAAAATCACAAAGCGTGTTAACATAGTAATATTTTGTGTAATCACGTGCTAAAGATAACTAGCTGAATGATTATTCTGATTAAAGAGCTATAAAAAATTATTTAAAAAAATTTTAGTTGATATTTATTGAATAAATACCAGTCAAAAAAAACTTAATTTTAATAAATTTCATAATAAAATATAATAAAAATAATATTTTTATTATATTTTACTATATTTTACTATATTATAAAATTTATCAAAATTAAGTCTTTTTTTAACTGGTATTTATTCAATAAATATCAACTGAAAATTTTTTTTAAATTACAAATATATTTTTTACATCTTTAAATATATTTCTATAAAATTATTTTCATACTTGCTTATAAAAAATTTTTTTAAATAATTTTTTATAGCTCTTTAACCAGGATAGTCACCTAGTTCACCATCTTTAACACGTGATTACACAAAATATTACTATATTAATACGCTTTGTGATTTTAGAAAATTTTATTTTTGTCATTTTAAAAAATATAATATCAAATTTTCGTAAATTTTAGCAATTTCTTATCAAGTTATAGGTGAAAAACATGTTTATTATTACTTTTTGTGTTGATTATATATTAAAAAAATGATATTTATTTTTATTAAATATATGTATATATATATATATATATATATATATATATATATTGTTATCATTTATGTTGATTTTATTATTTTTTAAATATAAATCATGTGTTCTTCACATGTTTCAATTAGGTAGGAGAGTTATTAAAGATTTTTATATGTTTTAAATAATTAAGATTGGGAGAGACTAATTTAATAAAGGTAAATAATAATATATATGTTCATTTTGTTGAACTGCTAGAATAAGTTCAGAAATTTTCTTTTAATTCAAATAATTTAGTTATTAAGTAATCTTCTTTTATTAATTAACTTTTTAATAAAATTATCTTCTTCTTTTATTATAAATTTAAATAATATTAATTAACTTCGCAGAGTAATGATATGAAGTTAATTATGTTATTATAGATGATATTGCTTGTTACAAATGAGAGATTTTTTAAATATAAAAGAATACTAATAAGAAAGAAAAAAGATAATTAATACTTGATTGAAAATTTTCAACTCAAGACTTATAATATGATTCATTTTTAAGAAGATTTTGTTAAAGAAAATTAAAGTAGATAAAAAGATTATAATTTAAAAAAATTAATATTCAAAAAAATTAAGAATTTAGAAGATTCAAAAGTGTAAGAAGATTAATTCTCCAAAAGATTAAGAATCTAAAAGATAAGAAGATTATTTTTCTAAGCTAAGATACATATTTTATTTATATAAGTTATTTTTACTCAATTTTTAAATATTAAAGTTAGTTTTGATTAATATTATAATTACAAAAAACACTCACTTGATGGTTCTTGCTTAATGGTTATACATCACTTATTCTAATATTACATAAGTTTCACTATTAATATTAATCAAATTTGGTTATGTAGATTAATTAATACATATTTTTTATACTAATAATAATAATATGAATTAAATATGATTAGTATAAATTATAATTAATGTAAAATGAAATAATATAAAAATAAAATAAAATAAAATAAAATAAATATAAAAATATAATAAAATATAATAAAATAGTATAAAATAAAAATGAAATAGTATAAAATATAATAAAAATATAATAAAATATAATAAAAATAATATGAGTAAAATATGAATAATATAAAATAAATATGAATATAATTTACAAATTACATGTAAATTAATTATTCAATTAAAATAAACTATAAAAAATTATGTGATATATCAAAATTTATATTACAATAATATTATTATAATAGCTTACTTAATATAAAAAGTATTTAAATTCAGAATTAAAAGTAAAATATATGACTAAAAATAATATAATAAATATATAATACTTATTTATTATTTATTATAACATATTATAATACAAAAATTTTATAAGCTGTAACTAATTGTAACTAGATAATACTTTATTTGTTATCATATTATAATAATTATTATATCATCTTTATATATAATATTATTAGATCAAAAAAAAATTTGCTCAAAAACTAATCAAATTGTTTGATTTTTAAAAATTAAGCAATTTAAATGAAAATTTGTTAATTTAATAATATTATATATAGTATTTTTATGAACTAAACTAAATCAAACTTTTACTTGAATTCAAGTTTGGTTCAAAATTTGAATTAAACTTTGATTTGAATCAAAATTTGAATCAAACTTTGATTTGAATCAAAATTTGAATCAAACTTTGATTTGAATCAGATTTAAACTAAATTATTATATAAGTTTAAGTCTGATTCGAGTTCGATTAAAAATTGATATAT
This sequence comes from Ambispora gerdemannii, assembly GCA_910591945.1. Taxonomy (NCBI): domain Eukaryota; kingdom Fungi; phylum Glomeromycota; class Glomeromycetes; order Archaeosporales; family Ambisporaceae; genus Ambispora; species Ambispora gerdemannii. The sequence goes on along the minus strand of CAJVPL010001631.1, from coordinate 1,921 downwards.
AGTATTATATATCAATTTGTAATTTTAAATATGAGCTATAACTTTAATTAAAAGTATAATTTATAGTATTAAGTAAGAATTAAAAGTTTATATAGTGATAACTAAATATTATATAACTCTTTAAATAATTATTATTAATAGTAACTTATATTAATTTATAACTTTTATTTCTAGTTATAAGTTTACTTATAATTATAGTTTATAGTTACTATAACAAAATAAATATTTGTTATATTATAAATAAAGCAAATTAAAATTATAATAATTAAAAATATTTATTAAAATTTATATAACTTTTTTGAATATTTATTCTAAATATTAATTATTTTATATTAATTTGTAATTTTAATTAAGATTTATAACTTTATTTAGAGCTTTATTAAATATTTACTTAAATTTAAACCAGATTTTTGATCAAGTTTAAGTCTAATTCAAAGTTTGAACTGAACTTGAATCAGATTTTTAATTGGATTCAATTTTTTGAACTGAATTTTTAATCTGATTCAAGTCTGATTTAAGTTTGAATTAAATCAGACTCAAATTAAACCAAATTTTTTTTTTAGAAATCTATTATATATTTTACTTTAAGCTAGATTTTGAAATTAATAATATAATTTAAAAATATAGCCAAAATTAATTTAAAGATATATATAACTAAAACTAATTTAGATTATAATTATGTTTTTTCAAAGTAATTTAAAAAATCTATTTTTATTCAGAATATATTAGCTTACTAGAAAATTTTTTGTTATTAATATTAATTATAAAATTTAACAAATAATTATTAATAAAATTATTATTATTGAGAAAAGGATAAAGAAGATAAAGTAATATCTGGTTAAAAAAAAACTTTTTTTGCATCTCTTTCCTATCGATCTCTCAACTGAACAGAGCTACACTTTACCAAGTGCAAAAATTTCTTCTCAACACAACAAAATCATTATATAAAATACAAATTCTACTAACAAAATATCTTTAATCATCTTTTACTTTTCTTTTTTAATTATTTCTTAACACTATTATAACTTTACAATTCTTTTTCTTCTTTTCTCTTTTTCTCAAAATTCTATAAAAATAAAAATAACAAAAAATACAAAAAAAATATATATACATATTTATGATACTTCTCTTTAACACTTCAATATCATGACTACTAACAATACCAAGCACAAAAGAATTGCTAATTCTTCTTTTTCTTCTTTCCCTATCTACACTACTGTTCAAAATTTTTTAGGTTTATCTTCCTCATTTTCAAATAATACCAACAAGCAAACTCTTGTTGACACACCAGATATTTCATCTGATCTCCAATCTTCCCAGCAAACAATCCACAACACACAATCACAAGCTAATCACATTAAAAAAGCAAAAACTGATCACATTGATGAAATAAAATCAGTTAACACAAAACAAACAAATAATATGCTTCAAGCAAATAATGCACACACAGCCTCATCACAATTAGCTGACAATGCACACACAACCTTATTACAATCAGCTGACTTCAAAGCAAATTTTTCCTTTTCTATTAACTTACATGTTTTTCTTTTTATATTATACAATAAATACTGTTACCGTTTTGAGCTTTTGCATATGAAAGTATTTCAAAATAACAATAGTGACTGTGTTCACGGCAATTTACTTTGAATATTATAACTAAATGGTGTTTGTGACAATAAAATATGTTTCTTAACAAGATAAAAATAATAAAGATGAGAATAAACTAATAACAAGACTAAACTAAAAGGTAAATTTAACCAAAAATTACTTATAATTCCAAAATAAAATCAATTTAACATGTCAAACTTGACATTTAATCAAAAGAAACTCAAAATCAAAACTTAAGAACTTAAATCAAACTGAGAGAACTTGATTTTTATTAATTATCAGCACTTGTATTTATACATGTTTTCATGTTACA
>CAJVPL010001630.1:0-12727 GCA_910591945.1 Ambispora gerdemannii | reverse complement strand
TAAAATATTATCCAATTAAATTTATGATATGAATTAACCAATAAAATAAGAACTAAATATTCATATCATAACAATATAGATTTACTCTCTCAACATTTCAAGCCAGATTCAATGTAGATTAAAACACAAAAAGATCATGTAAAACAACTTAAACACTTAAATTTGAAATAATCCAATTGATATTGTAAATTTACTTGAATATAATTAACTTTTTAACTATTTGAATATACTATAATTACCAGAAAATCTAATAATAAACAACAAAAATTTAGAAATAAAGTAAAATATTACTTTATAAAAAATTAAACACTTTATTAATATAATAATAGAGATCCAAAACAACTCTTAAAAGTTATTAAAATAATTGAAATAAAAGAAATATTATTTAATAAACATTTAGCAATTCATATCAGACACTTTGATATTGAAACAACATATTATAGAATATCACAAAATTATTATTGGTTAAACTTATATAAAAATATTGAAAATTATATCAAAGCTTGTGATATCTGTCAAAGAAAAGGAAAATTAAAAAAGAATAATCTATTATATCCAATTGAAACAAAATCACTATTTGAGAAAATTAGAATTGATTTAGTAAGACCATTATTACTCACCTTCAATAATAACAAATATATAGTAATTATGAAACAAAATGGGCAAAAGCAAAAGCAATTTCTGATGCTGCTTCAAGAATAATAATACTATTCCTATATGAAGATATTATTTGTAGACATGAATTTTCAAAAGAATTAATTTCAGATAGAGAAACAATCTTTATTAATGTTAAAACATTATATAAAACTTATCAGATTAAATATCATTTTGCAACACTATATTATTTACAAACTAATAGATTAGTTAAATGACTAAATAGAATATTATGTGAATTATTAGCAAAACTTGTACAATTACACAAAAATGAATGAGATTTTTATTTACCTTTAGTACTATTCGCTTATAAAATTATTTAACAAAATATAACTAAGTTTATATTATTTACTTAATCTATAAAAGACAAGTAATAATACTAATAAATCTAAAATTATAATCAATAGATAATAATGATAAAGTAATAACAAATAAAATCATCAAATGAACTTATATTATAATAAATAAACTAAAGATAATGTAGTAATTGTTGTAATATAATGACAAATAAAGCATCATCTAGTTGTAACTAGTTGTAACTAGTTGTAACTTATAAAATTTTGAAGTTGCAATATATTGCAACAGATGACAAATAAGTATTATATACTTGCTATATTATTTCTAGAATAAACTAAAAATTGATATAATATTAGCTTATTAAAATATATAAAAATCTCAACAAAAACAAAAAAATCATATCAACAAGATAAATATTTTTTATCAGAAATAAAATCTTAATAAAGAGAATGAAAATATAATATTGACATTATGAAAAATTTTACAAAAATGGAAAAGATTATTCTATATTCATAAAAAACTTGATAAAGAAGCATATTGACTAAGAACAATAGACAGAAAGAAAACTTTTAAAAAATTTTTATAATAGAGATTATTTAAAATTATATCTTGAAAATAATAAGTTAGAATCAATAATTGTGATTCAAAATTAAAGTTAGCTAATCTGACTGAGAAGTTAATAAACTAAGCTTTGGGATTAGTTATACCTTACATCATCTTTGAAATGAGAATCATAAAATTTTTCAAAAATGTCAAAATTAATTTCAACTGAAGAATATCACCATCTTAAGTTTTATTATTCTAGAAAAATCATTCAAGAATAACTTAGCTAAGTATAATATATTTGTGAATTAAAAGATTGAAAAATAATATTGCATTATAAAAAGCAATATTGATCTTGTATAAAAGTCGCAAGAATCATTAGATATGAAAATGAGATGAAAGAAAAGTTTCAAAACTGATAATATACTCTTCATTCATATTTTTGTTATTGATGTAGAAATCATAAAGACTCTCTCATAATAATTATAATACTTGTAATCCTAAGAAAAAACCTATTATCTTTGAAGAAAAATCTATTACTTTCAAAGAAAAATATATTTCTGAAGAAAATATTATTGATCTCACTGATATAGATAATAAAAAAGATATCAAAATAATTTCAATAGTAGATAAAGGAAAAACTCACGACAATACTTCACAACACAATCTTAATTCTTCACAGTCAGAAATCTCTTATAATAATTATTATTTTTCTTATGATTAGTTACAAACAAGTGATAACAATAATATTTCTAATATCTGAACACAAATCAGTAGTAAAAATAGTAATACTACTAGTATTTCTTGATCATTATTGAATAATAAATATACAATTACACCTAAAAAATCTGTTGAACAACAGTCAACACAAGGAAGAACTGAACCAATTTGAAGTTATATCTATCAAACTTGTGAAACAAATTATAGTAATATATCAAAGAAAAATTATTGGATAAAAGCAGATATTGAATAATTTGTGAAACTAATATATTTGTATAGAAACTTGAAATGAAAATTAACCCCTTATATGGATCTAGAAATGTAGAAGATTCATGATTATATGATTTATTGAAAGAATTCTATAATTCTAATCTTTTAAATAAATAATTATTTGATTATTGTTCCTTTTTAAATTTTAATTTAGTATTTAATTTTAACTTTATATCTTTAAAAAATCAAAAATATATAAAATTATCACAATCTTTATAAAAATTTAGTTTTTCCTTATTATTTTCTTATTTGTATATTTTTATTTACTTTACTCTTTCTTATCATGTCTTTTATAAATATTCCTGATAAAATTATAATATTAACAAATGAATTTTATTTAAAACTATAACAGCAATATCCAGAAGTTAAAATAAAAAGTAATAATGATGAATCACAATTTTCAATGAATATTATTTAAAATATTAATTGAATTAGTAAATAATATTGATTTTTTTAATATCTTTGACTTTGAAAAAGAAGTTTAATTACAATATCAGAAATTAATATGATATTAGAACAATTATTTGAAAGTTTAATGGAACTAACTCAATAAATATCAATTTCTAAAGAAAATTCAACAAGAATTAATCAAACTTGAACAATATTCGAAAAAACATAATTAATAGTATAAAGAATATTTTAAAAGATAATCAATTAGCAGAACAATCATCAAGATTATTATTAACTAAAAGATTATTAGAAATTTATAAAGAATTATTAAAAAATAATAAATATACAGCATCATCGATCTATTATGAAATTGAAAAAATATTATCAAATCTTACCAGTAATCATAAGTTAATTAGAAGATAACATTCTGCTTCTAGATAATTATTTAAAGAAAAGATAAGAATTGTTAATGCCACTTCTAAATATGCTTTAATCTTAAGAATATATCAATATTTTAAGAGTTATGAAAATATATTTTGATCTTACAAAATAAATAACAATTAACTTCAGAAATAATTGAAAAAATCAGTCAAAAGATCAATGACCAGTTAAAAAAAAATTACATTACAAATCTCATATAGTATCAATTATTAATAAAATAATGGATAACTATTTATTTACTTTTCTTTTATATTATCTTTTATAATTTTAATATTTATAGTTTTATATTTTATTTTACAAAGCAAAATCTTAAGAGTGAGAGTCCTGTTGTATAATAACCTTTTGTTATAATATTTTATATTATTGAATTATACATATTTTATATCTTATTGGATAAAAGTCAAATTACATGAAATGAGCAAATAAATGAACAAATAAATGAGCAAATAAATAAGCAAACAAGTGAATGAGTGAACAAGTGAACAAACAAATAAATAACTAAATGAATGAGCAAATGAATAAGTGAATACTAAAACCAATAGAATTAGTTAACATGAATTCATATAGCTGACAAAATATAGTTTGAACATGTATAAAAATAACATATATCATAGTTATTAAAAACAAGTTTTTTTAGATAGTAATTCTCAATTATCATATCTAATTAGTTATCATATAGTTTTAATCATTCAAAGAAGTAAAGTTTGCACTTTATATAGAGTAGATAGTCAAGTGCAAACTTCTCTCTACACTCTTTTGACAAAATATTCATTTCCTTGTATAGTAATTTTAGCAAATCACTATAAGAAGTTATATAGATTTTGAATCAATATATTATAGTAGCTTAAGCACATTGCCAGATGTACTATAAAAGTTATTATCTTTATTCTAGACTCTCTGAACATATTGTAATAAAGTTTATTGAACATTATATTAAATAAAGGAATTATTATTATAATTCATAAATTTATTTTTGAGATTGTATTACTAATAATATATTACTCATAAAATTTATTTTTGATTTTATATTGCTAATAATATATTATTTATATACTTATCTTCAATTTTATATTACTAATAATATGAATATTATAATCTCTATAACTTTGACTTTGAGATTTTGAGAACTTTCTTTAGCAGTCCAGTTATTGCATTAAAAGAATACAATTGTTACCAATTTTAAGTGATTCTTATCATACTTTAACTTATATTCAGTCTAAAGCTATAAAGTATTATTAAGATTGTGAATTGTCATTAAGATATTTGAGTTTTCCCTTTGAATATCATAAATACCCTTGAGTATTTCAAAGTCTCATCAAAACAGTAATAATATCTAATTAAGTATAGCATAACTTGGAGATATGTCATCTTTAAGATTAATAATTTAGAACTAATCACCCTCTATTTTATTATTAATTTATTTGTAATTCATTAACTATCAATTATATATTTAAATATCTCTATTCTGTACTATAACTCTTTAGATCTTTTTACTATTTAATAAATAAAGAATAAGTTTTATTAAAATTAAAACTAAAAACCATCTCAATTAATATAATTTATTTACAACAATTAATAAATTTATCTTAACATTATTTATATAAGAAAGTATTTTTACAACTTGGTAGTAGTGGATAAAGATTATTAAAACTACAATATATACTTTACAAATACACTTTATATATACACTTATACTTTATACTTATCAACATATATATTAGAATGAATTTATAATAATTTTAACAATTTATGAATGAATTTGTCTCTTTGCTTAAAAATCTTACTAATGCTATTCAATCTTATCAAAACCAATTGGAAATACAAAATCAACAGCTTCAACAGTTATAGCAACAACAAAATGAAAATACTACTGGTAGTGATAGTAGTGTTACCATTTTCATCAAAAATTTCATAATTACTTAATTATTGATCAACAAAAATTAAGATGTATTACAAAGAATATTAAATATTACATCATATAACTCAATGATGATCAAATTAATTCATCCCTTTATTTTTGCATTGTATTCCATTATATGATTATATTTAGTATATATCATTATCTTTTTGATATCTAGATCATAATACCTAAATATTAATCACATTTTTGTACACTTTGTTTTATTTTCTTTTACTGTTGCACTAAATTTGTTTATTCTTGTATTTTTTATTATAAAACTTATATTTTTATATTGGTTTATCTCATCTATATTTCTATTACATTTATTTTTATCTTTTTATTTTATTATTTTTAATTAATCATTTATATATTTATTTTCTTTTCTTTTTCACTTCTGTTGTAATTATTCTTTTTATCTTCTAATTTCTTTGTTATAATTATCTATTATCATATTTATAATATTGTTTTCTTTCTATACAACACTTCTTTTTACTTAAACTCTTACTTTTCTTATCTTAAACCACTAGAATTACAACTAATTTTCTTATGTATTTTCTTGTTAATGAATTTGTGTAATTCTTATTTATTTTTTGATGTTTATACTTTTTTTATATTAATAATATTATATGTAAATCGTGGTATAGTTTAGAATAATCATTAGTTTTGTAAATTATGTAAAAGATTGAAAATATATAAAAGAAGAGTTTCTTGTTACTAGAAACTCTCATGCTTTAATCCTTTTATCTAATAAATAATAAAGTTCTTACTAGTAATATTTTACTTGTAAATATATTATTATTTTTGTGAATTATTTTTAAATCTTGAAATTACAAGTAGTGGATATTCCTTCACTCTAAATAAGCCGTTGACATTATTACTTTTGTTTTATTACTTTTAGACAGTTTCAATAAATTCTATTTGATTATTTTTAATTATTTTTATTTATATTTTGTAATTGGTACTTTTAATAAGTTCAATTATTAGTTTATTTCATTAGACATCTTCAATAAGTCCTGTTATTCACTTTGAAACTATTTGTTAATTTCTTTACTTCTTTTTGAATTTTCACTTTATTTTTCTATCTATTTTTATTCTTTATTAATAATATTTAGTTAGTTTGCATACAAGCTATTACAGGGGATCTTTAGAATCTTTAGTGAACCTCATTAATTGTAATTCATTCAGTCTTTGTTCTTTTACTGTTATGTTACTTTGCTAATTCATTAATTTTGAATTAACGAGAATAGTAGTCAAGTACCTATTATAAATAATAATGGTAAAAACAATAATTCAAAAATTCCAGTCAAAATTTTAACTTATAAAGATGAATCTAATGAAAATATTTTGATATGATTATTAAGAATTAAAAGTATCTTTGTCATTCAAAATGTTATCAATGATGAAGCAAAAATAAATTATACACTGAACTTGAAAATGCAACCTTTCATTGATATCTTAACAAGTTGAAAACAAATATTAATAATACCAATTTCATTTTTGCTGACTTTGATACCTTTGCTTAAGAACTAAATAATGCTTTTCAATCACCAAATTATTAATAATATTTAAAAAAAATAACTTAAACAACTTTATTAAACTGGTATAGTTTAAAAATATGATAACAAGTTCAGAAATCTTGTTGAATAAATAGAAGGTATGGGTGACCTAAATTAAGTTATTTATTTTATTAATGAATTGAAATCAATAACAAAAATAGAAATAAGTTATCAAGCACTAGAAAATTTGAAAAATGCATAAAAACTAGCTATTAGATATGATACAGCTATGTTTGATACTGGCAAATCACTCAATAATAATTTATCTCACAAAGTACCATTCAAAAGAACTCCATAATTCAGTTATAATATATCAAATAACTCTATAAGTACATCTATGAAATTGGATCATGCTGAACAATTCAAAAAAATTTTACTTTCAATAATTTCAACAATAATAAAGTTAAAGATAGCTGTTATAAATATAATAATTAGGTTACTTTATTAAAAATTGCTATTTAAAAGACAAGACAAGAATGAATAACATTGAAAAAATTGCAGAATCTTCTACAAAACAACAAAATGAAAGAGTAGAATTTGCTTATATTGCTGATAACAAAGAAAGATTATTGAAATTTAATGGACAAATTAATAAAAAAAAATGCTTGGATCTTGTTAAATAGTGGCACATTAAGAAATTTTATTGATGAAAAATTTGTTCAAAAAAATTATATTAAAGCTAAGAAGATATAATTAATTATAGTAAAATTGGTTAATGACAAGAAAATTACAACTACAACTACAGTTAACATTCAAAACTTGAAATTAAATACTTATAAAATCTTTAGCATTAATACTCAAGTTCTCAACCTATAATACTATGACTTGAAAAACTATAACTATTTCATGCTAATCCAACTATTAACTAGAGAAATAACACTTTAACTTTTAACTATGGCAACAAATTTATTAAAATTATAGCAGATATTAATCTAATTCATCTAGTTATAATTCTATCTATATCTCTTATCAACAATTATCTAATTGTTCAAATAATACTAAATTATTTGCTATATGTTTATCCAATATTGAAGACAAAACAAGATATTAATATCAAAAACATATAAAATAATTCAACAATTTTTAGATGTTTTTTCAAAAGAACTACCAGCAAAACTTCTATCTACAAGAGTAATTAATCACAAAATTAATTTAATACCTGAAAGTGAATCACCATCTCATTCAACATATAGATTATCATTTGTAGAAATGAATAAATTGAAGATTCAATTAACTAACTTGTTGAATAAAGATTTCATTCATTCAAGTATATCACTATTTGAAGCACCAGTTTTATTTATTCATAAGAAAGAAGGAACTTTGAAACTATGTATTGACTATAAAGCTCTTAACAAAATTACCATCAAAAATAGATATTCATTATCTTGTATAAATGAACTTATAAATAGATTAGTTGGATCAAAATACTTTACAAAATTTGATTTATATTCTAAATATCACCAAATTTGCATTGCAAATGAAGATATTCACAAAATTGTATTTAGAACAAGATATGAACATTTTGAATTCTTGGTTCTACCCTTTGAATTAACAAATACTCCAGCAATTTTTATAATACTCATGAATAATATCTTTTAAAAATACTTGAATAAATTTGTTATTATTTATTTGGATGATATTTTAATCTATAGCAAGATCAAAAAAGAATATCTATAATATTTGAAGACAATATTAAAAGTATTACAAGAAAACAAATTATATGTCAAGATAAAAAAATATAAATTTATCAAATAATATATTAAATATCTTGATCATTTTATCTTAGCAGATGAAATCTTAGTTAATCAATACAAAATTACTATAATAAAAAACTGATCAAAATCAACAAATATATCTGAGTTGAAATTATTCCTAAATTTAACAAGTTATTATTACAAATTTGTACAAGACTTTTTAGCAATAACATTATCATTGACAAAACTTTTATACAAAGATCAAGAATATAATTGACAAAAAGTAGAACAATAAGCTTTTGAAACTTTAAAACAACATTTAACCATAGCACTAATTTTGATATTACCTGATCCAAAATTATCTTTTACAGTAACAACTAATGCTTCAGAATATGCTATTGGAGCAGTATTAAGTCAAAATCAAGATAAAAGTGAACAATCAATCACTTATGAGTCAAGAAAATTTATCTTAGCTGAACAAAATTATCCAATTCATAAGAAAGAATTACTAGTAATCATTCACATAATTAGACTTTAGATTATATTTGGAAGGTCAAAAGTTCACTATAGTAACTAATTATATTTCACTTGAATATATCAAAACTCAAAAATAACTTATCCAAAAGATAAGTATGTTAATTAGAAACTTTACAAGCCAATAATTTTGATATAAAATACAAACCTGGAAAAGATAATGTAGTAACAAATGCTTTATCTCATCAAACACATCTCACCAATATTAATACTATCAACAATAAATTAATTAGTAAAGATGAACTAATTGAGAAGTATAATGAAGATATATATTTTAAAGAAATCTTAAAAATATTGCAATATTTAGAAGCAACACCAAAAGAGCAAGCAAAAATTCGTTATTTTGAATTGAAAGATAATAAAATTTATTTAAAAATACATCTATTCAGACTTGCTATCCCAAATGATAAAAATTTGAAGATAAAAATCTTATTTAAATATCATAACACATCATGTTGAAATCAACAAGACATATGCTAATATTAGTTAACAATTTTATTGGTCAAAGATGAACAAAAGCATTTATAAATATGTCACCAGTTGTGAATTATGTCAATGCAATAAAAGTAGTAATCAATAATCAAGTGAATTATTATAATCACTCTTAATATTTCAAAATAAATGGGAACAAGTTATAATGGATTTCATAGTGCAACTATCAAAAACCAAACAAAACTATGACTCTATTGTTGTTTTGTTGACAAATTTATAAAAAGAGCACATTTTGTTCCAATATATATCACAGCCACAACACCAGATATTGCAAAAATATTCTTTTCATGTCTGAATAATCAAAGATTAGGCTCTTTGAATCATAGTTTTTTTGTATCATGTTTATTATATATTATTATCATGTATTAATAAAAAATGCATAAAGTTAATTTTTTGTACATAAACTATTGCATATGACCCATTAATTCAAATTTATGTAATTTTCATACTGTTGGTTCAAAGTTATCTATTCTTTTACTAATAATTTTTTAAATAAATGTTCCTGATCAATTTTCTTGAATTGCTTTTAATTTTTTTCTCTTCTAGATTATTTTTTTAATTGTTCTTTCAAACAATCATAAAATTTCCAAGCATTGTTATATAAAATCTCATGTTTCTATTTTATATGGTTCATATTCAATTGCAACTATATAGAAATTATTGCATAATAATATTATGAAAAATATAGATTCAATTTTAGCAAAATTTATGTCAAAATGCTCGTCTTGATTAAGCGAGTCGAATGAATCCAAAATCGTGGAAATCTGATCACAGTCTTGCGAAATACCAGCATCCAAAGTTGTCTCACGAATCTGGTTATTATTTTTTGATTTCGCAAAGCTATTTTAGGCAATTCGGATAACGTGTAGAAGAGCATGCAACATTTATTCCGATGACTGCTGTATAATAAAAATATTGATCTGCATCAAAAACAAAAAACCACGGATTTCACCCTTTCGTAAATTATCAAAGAATAATCTATATTATTAAACTTTCATATATTAAACTTTAAATCCAGACTGGATATACAGAACTATGACTTGACTTTTCATATTTTCGTGTCTTCTACAACATTGACCTGAACCAATCACCCATTAAACAGACATCACTTTTCAAACATCATACGAGCCAAACTCTTTAACATTATGCTAACTCTCACAAGACTTCTTTTTGTAAGACTTCCGTTAAGAAAAGTACCTTCGGTAAGCTAATTACGTGTATTCTCAATTTCTCGAAGTTGTTATGCACCAATTGTACCGATTATCATTTGTAGAATTTCCAGTTGGCGCGCAACTACTCCTTGTTTGAAGCTATCGAAAGAAGAATTAATAACTATTTCGAAAGATCAGACATTATTTCTTCTCAAGAGGTTGCTAAGTTACTTACCATACAACATGATAAGACGATTGATTTATTGAGAAAATTAGAAAGAGAAAAGTCGGAGTTGTCAGACAAGAAAAGTCGGAAATATTGGTTGAAATGGAAAAACTTTGGTATGTAGCTGAAAGGCGTACACAATCACTATTACAAATGAGGCACTCGTGTAATGTACGTGGGGCATTAGAATTTATTCGCGCACAGGTAATAGTGGATTCTGTATTTGTTTGTCTGTTTTGCTATCTGATTTTTGAATACTAATGGGATTTTTTTCTCTCCTTTCCATGATAGATTACTGAGCCAAATGACAAGTCCTTGGTGCTTTTGTCTCGGGATGAAGATTTTACCAAAAACTTAAAGAAAGCGTGTGAAGATAATTTTCTTCGGTATGATGATGTTCGAAGAAGTTTAGGTGGTCTCTACTATACTGCATCAAAATCCTTCCATGGACATGAAAACGAAATTATTATTGATTCACGAACCTGGATATCAAATGAGGTTTTCTTACTCGGCGTGATATTTCGACATACAAAATTTCGTTCTCATATTGCGATACAGATGGCAAACTGGTTGAATATCTTTATAAGGTTTAATTGGATTTTTTATCAGGATTCTTATATGAGAAAGTAAAATTAATATGTAATATGGTAATTGACTTGCATCAGAAAAATAAAATTTTTCATCGGGCTTAAATTTTTTAATTTGTGATAAATGTGATTGTCGATTTATTATATATAGAAATTTTTCTTGGCAAAGTGATCGGTTTTCCGAAACAGAACGCGCACGTGATTTTATCTATGTTACGTATTTTGAGCAAGGATACTTCAAAAAATATTGCAATTTAAATTTAAATTAAAAACAATAAAATAGGTTAATTTATAATATTATAATGAAAATTTCACTTTTTTGATATTTTACTAAGAAACATATATATGCAATCATACTTTATGCATTCGTTAATATGTCCTGTAAATTCACGTTTTTACTATGATGCGAATGGCTTAGTCACATAAAATACTGCGCCATTGCTGAATTTTTTCTTGAAGAATTATCATTTACAAATAAGCTATTATATGCAATGTTAAGAAGAATTATCATTTTCAAATAAGTTATTATATATAATGCTAATTATAATTTTACATGATAAAATTTAGCCAATCGAAAATAATACACGTAATATTTTAGGTGCTGAAAATTTTTCAATTATTATTAATTACAAACAATTTTTATAACAAAATAAATAAAAAAATGTTATATTATAAAACATATTAAAGACTTTGATAATATATTTTTTTAATTTTAATTATTTAAATAAAATTCTTTATATTTCAAAGTTATTTGATAATTTTAGATCATTTGTATTATAATTATTTTTATTTTTAGCTATCAGCATTTAATTTTTGTTATTTAGAATAATTATTATTAATTAAAAATAAATAGATATTTAACAAATATTATATAATTAAAAATAGGAATAAATAAATAATTTATTTATTATTAGTATTTTTGATTGATAACAAAAAATTAACTAGTTGATTGTAATTAAAATTATTAGCCAAAATCAATTAGTCAATTTCTGTTATAATATTTTATATTTAATAATAACTATACAGTCAAATTTCTCTATAATCACCATTCTCGGGAAAGCAAAATTTGGTGACTATAGAGAGAATGTGACTATTATTGTGATATGAATTTTAACATATCACATGACTTTTCATAGTTAATTTTCATTGAATAATTGATTTGTAAATCATATCCATATTTATTTCATATTATCCATATTTATTTCATACTATTTTTATAACATTTCATTCTATTTCTATTTTATTTCATACTATTATTATTTTATTTCATAC
>CAJVPL010001629.1:0-12729 GCA_910591945.1 Ambispora gerdemannii | reverse complement strand
TTTAAAAAATCTGCGCAGACCTACATTTTGTTGCAGATCTGCGCAGATTTTTTAAATTTTTTTCTTTACCAATTGTCACCAGGTTCGAAGTTTTGCGCAGATTTTTGGACCTGAAGATCTGTGCAAAACTGCACCCTCAAAAATTTTCTGATGTTAGATTCCGGTGCTAATTGTAATATTATAGATGAGAGTATAACAAAAATAGTAAGCTTGAAAATTGATAGGGGCAAAGTTCCATTGCTATGCAATAATACATCTAATACAGAAATATATAGTCCCATTAGCGAGCTCAATATATTGGGAATAATTCGTGCAATGAAAATTTCAGTTCTGTCTCAAGATCAGAAATGGGAGCAAGTAAAAGTTACCAATGTTTTCATTACCAATAAACCCGAACTTGAATCTGTACTGATATTGGATCGGTCATGGTTCCAGGAAAATGCAATGAAAGTGGACTTCCCAAATAAAACTCTTACATTCTTTGATGAAACTAGTTATGAGGTTAAGTATAATTGAGAATATCTGGAAAATCCATAGTATATACGCCTAAAATTAATTATCTGAACATTAGCTGTTTTTTTCGATTAAAGATATATAATATACAATTTAAGAATGGTACAACTATTGCGGAGCAAAGATCCAAAGGATCTAAATATTTTTAATTTACCAGAATTACTAGAACAGATCTTATATTTTTTAGAAATCGATCGATCCCTCTATCCCGCTTTGTTTGTCAATCACTTTTGGTATCACTGCGGTACTCCTATTTTATGGCGTCGCATTGAGTTTATCAACAAAGATTATCAGCAAAGTCAGCATACCTTAAATATGTCTCAGGTTCTTACTCGGTGATTGATAAACTTTGAAAGAGTTATGCGTAGAAAAATAAAGCCACTCTATTGTTCAAAGATGAATATCTCAGATAAGAAGGTTTAAAAATCTCAGATGCTTTAATAAGTACAATTCTGCATTCGTGTCTGAATATACGCTTTCTCATTCTTGATAAAAGTAAGGGTTTCACTAATATACCAATTATAGAAATTGCGAGATTTTCTTCAAAACTACAACATCTGAGTCTTAATTCATGCATATGTTTCACTAATCGATATATCACTGAAATTACTCGCTTGTGCCCAAAACTTAGACATCTTGAACTTGGCTATTGTTTGATTGATAATAAAGCTGTCGAGAAAATATCCTGCAACTGTACTAATTTGAAATATCTTAATTTGGAGGGGTGTAAAGGGATTAGTGAAAAAGTGATTAAAAAACTTAATCCTAAAATTAAAATCGAATACCCTAATTATTCAGATAAAAAATGATTCAATTCTAATTCACCTATTTTAATGTTCACCGGTACATTATTAGATGAAACAGATCTTATTTCTGCACTCAGTAATTGTATCAGAGATTGGTGGAATTAATCTTAATCATTCATGATTTACAAATAATTTTATGTAGTAGCAGAGAATGGGTAATTATTTACTGGATTATTTTTTCAGTTATAATATATATTATTAAATAATATTTGACATGGTTTTCATAAAAACAATCGTAGAGGGAAAAATCCCAATAAAAGCATTAATCGATATAACATCTAAATTCAATACTATTAGCAAGCGCTTGTATAATAAGCTTGAAGAAGATTATGGGTTAGAAGATATATCCGGTGATGATTTGATAGGCAAAGAAATAAAATGCTTAGATTTGCAATTTGGTATAAAGGAAAGTGGCGAAGCTTAGATGGTACCGAATTAATAGATTTTCAAATTCGCAAAAATCCATCATTTGATTTGGTGCTAGGACGGGATTGCTTATGGATGTGTGAAACAAAAATTAGCTTTGGATTTTCTCTGGAAAATTGTAAGTACTATGCTAAAATTGAGATAGATGGTATGAGTATCCCATTAATCGAAGAAGATAGCAGACCTACAGGCAACTCTTTGAGCCATAAAGCCAGCTCCACTAAAAATAGCTTATCTAAATCAATAGAATCTAAACCTGGTCTAGCTCAAGAGGAGGTTATAAATATAATTAACAAAATTCTCTCAAATATCGAAGATAAACTTGAAGGGTCATTGTTTTGTAATAATAAGCAACAAAAGAAACGTCATGAAATATTTTACAACAAATCTGAGACAGAGACTAATTCATCCAGCTCTGATTCAGAATCCACGGATTCAGACTGGTATGATCTCGATCAGATAAACCCCTGAAAGAATCATGTTCATGTTAAAAAGAAAAAGATTGACTCTTCTATCCGAAAACATCGTAGCATACCAACCATGTCTGCATTCCAGTAGTGATCCATCCAATCAGAATAATTAAAAAACCGTTAACGGTCGGAAATTTATCAACCAATCACATCACGGGTAGGATCGACATAGAAGTTCATGGAACATGTCAAATAAAAAACCCGTGATCTCATATTTATCTTACATGCTTATTGCTCTATGCTTTCACCATTACTATTTGGATTGAACTTTGGTAGGCCTAAATTCGCGAATCAGAAATCATCATATTTACACGAAAATCTTTATTCAACCAGTGATCAACTGATATTTATGACTCGAAGAGTTGCCTCTAAAGGGCCTGCAAAGCAATGGGGTACGTCCTACATTTTAAAACTGCTAAATCTACATAATTATTTTTGCTATATAAGTATCGAATTATACCCCATCAGGTAGTGGATCCTCTGCTTTCAACCCACGTCTGGCACGCGATAAATCTGTAAAGAAGTATTCATAATTAGCGATTTTAACAATGTATGTAATACAATAAAAAGATTAATACAAACATACTAGCCCATGTTAAATAATTACTTACCAATATTCCCTCGCCTCTTATCACAGGATCTTTCTGATATCTCAGTTTGACTTTTTTTTGATTGGGAGAGTGTGGTTCGGTTATTCAGATTTTGTGCGTTGTTGAGATCTTGCCGAGGAATCGAAGAAACAAGCGCCCCACGTGTATCTCTTTCAATTCCGGTCTCCAGATCTTCGTATATAGACAAAAAATCTCGCAAATGGTGGAAGAACATACTATGAACAAAATATACGATGCTGTGATGGATTCCTCTCGTGATCGGAAGATTACCATGTAACAGGAGATGTGATGAAAATGCAACAACGTGATTGGGTTTAAGTGGTATAATTACTTCAAGTTCCGAAAAACACAATTCATCACCTTCGAAATCACCCAATGCAACCAAGCAACACAAAGAATTCGGATCATCATGTTCGTCCCAGTGAAAATTGCTTCTTGTGTTGAAATTGATCGCGATCATTGGGAATATGCCGAAGAATCTTGGAGCAAATGCACCCCATTCCAATTTGCGTAGCTTTTCATACAAACTTTCATAATAATTCTCAACAAAATGATTAATAGAATTCGATAATGATTCGAGACCACGTATCAATTCATTAACACACTTTAGATGATCAATATTATGGCTACTCGCACTATTCGAACTCGTATAGGGAAAGAGATTATTTAACATGAATGCACCAAAATGCTCAATAAAATTTTTCCAAAAACTTTTGCTTCTATGCGATGGACATTTCAAAGTGTGGAAATAATAAGAATTGATAGCGTTCGTCGCTCGTATCATGGCAGTTGGATCATTGAGATGGTCAAGATGCACTATTGTTCGGCCATCCATATCAGCAATACACTCTGGATCAATAATGAAACGAAATCCCACCAACCCGTCAAGTGATCAAAAATTATCTCGTGCTGATATGATTAACTGGATCCTTTCTCTTTGGGTATTACGTTCAATGGTAGTCATGGAAAGAGCTTGCAAATCTTTATTATTTTGGACATCAAGAGCGTGTTGGAGCTTTCCCCACTAATTCTTAAGGTGTCGTCGTACCTCTCTTCTTTTGATCAGTTTCTTAAATCCTAAAAACTGTCCAAAAGCAATCCATTGTTCTTTATCTTCATCACAAGTAGAGATGGTAGTATTATCATTCTTCGACATATTAATAACATCAGTTTCAAGTAACCCCAAAAAATATGCAGGAATTTCTGTTTCATAGTGTGAGGATGATTTCAGAGAGGTATCGCTAACCAACCTCGCTTCACGGATTAATGTCTCGATTAATAAATTTTTAGTTGAGACCCCCGATCGAGTTTTTATTTCTTTAGACGATTTACGATCTGAGGGTAAAAGAGGCACACTCATCCATTTATTTTCTAAATAATCGACCTTATCTTGAGTACATAGACCACAGATGGCTTTCTGGATTCAGTGCTTGATTATAAAAAAAATACTAAACTTAAATAAAAAGCTCATCGCTAAGCGACTTGCAAAGTGCCAGATTATATTTTGCAGAACAAACGAAATCACCGTCGCTAGAACATGGAAGACTAATGGCTCCATTATGTTCCATAACCCATATAAAAGCTAAGGCAAGTGCGTCTTATCAATACAAAAATAGTCTAGCACAAAGAAATAGTGATATATACTCGATTGGGATCGAAAACTATATTATCTGATTCGTGGGATATCTCAATTTGTTCTTGTTCACGTCTCTGTTTTTTGTTTCTACGTGCTCGGGCCTGTCACGATAACTTCTTCATGGGTAGTGTTTTCTCTAATGTTACTTCTTCTTTTCGCTTATTGATCAAATTAGTTATGTTCATCGTAACAGTTCGTGATTGGAATAAGTAAGAAAAAGGTTCACGGTATTTTATTAATAGGTGGGAAAAATAGACAAAAGCAACGCAATTCGACGATCCGTTAAAAATAAATTCCTAGAGCCGATGTCCTACTCAAGACGAATAGCATATACTTTCACAGAAAAAAGAAGCGTGAGAAGTAATCGCTGATATTCAGTAAGGATATGTATACGACGATTACCCAATCAAAATGAGGCAAGTGATAATGCGTCATTCTATATTGGGATAATTGTTACATGATCTATTTTGGTGCGTGTGATCTATTTTGGGTGTACTACAAACATCGTGCATATGATTTAATTTCCAGCATGCGACGAGACTTGACACTTGATCATGTGCCTGATAAATAATGCGTAATGATTATCTGAAAAATTTAGCCGGAGGCTGGCGAATGCCTAATCACATATATCGCACAAAGTATATAATAATCCAGCCACCAGGACCATCTTTATTGGGATAAATACAAAATATAAAAAGTACATATAACGAAATCTAGTTATCGTCTCGTGGAGTGGAAACTGTAGTACTATCTTCCATTTGTCTTTGCGATGCTGAGATAGACGCATGATATAGTAAAGATAAATTAGTAATTACTATATTATGTAAAAGTAACAAAGTTTCTATAAATTTAGTTACAATAGCTTCATCCGAAAATTGTACAGGAATCTCAGCAGATTGTAAATGGTAGTATCGGTGAACATTAATCATATCTTGAACGAGAAGATTTAAGTGTAATACATTATCTGCCACCTGCATACCTACGATACCAAACTGTTCTTTATCTGGTTTAAGACTTTGACGTACCCAAAATAGTCTGTCATTGGTTTCTCGTCATAACTTAATCTCATCGTCAGTCTTTTTTTGTGGGCTACAAATTAACTGAGAGCATTCTACGTACATAAGTTCAAAAACTGTCTCCAGATATTTTACTACAAGCATAATATCAGAACGTCTCTCCATGTAACCTTCTCCCTTTCTATTAGCACTTGCGATACTTTGCTTCTCCGATGTACTAATAAAAAAAGCATCTCATATGGGAAGATTTTTCAATGAAGCTCGAATAACAGGTACAATGACAGTTGATTGGTACATCCCCTCATTTAATGTCTTCGCAAGTTTGGGATCGAATGCTGAGTTATTCCAAATATCTTTCAAGACATTAAGAATTTCTTTAACTACGCATTCAATATCTTCCTTCCGTTCTTTCCAAGTTCCGTCGTGTATTAATTCAGTTGGTTTTATTTCGATTTCACGTCTCTTAAAATCTCGTACAAATTTTCTACATATTTCTTGGACCATTGGCATAGGTTTAGGCATTATTTTACGAACAGGTTTCTAACGCAAATTATAAATCATTAAATAACGTTAATAAAACATAACCAAATTATATATATAATTCTTTATCATAAATCCTTTTTTTAAATTTCCTGGTAGTTTTCTCACAATTTCAGATTCGTCGCTAATCACCTGACTGGCCAAAGAGTCTTTCCAAGATAGTTCCGTAATCGATATTTCATTTACACCAGATAATAAATGTTGACATAAATAACCTGTATCTCTTTTGAGTTTCTCTTTAAGCTCAACCATATTGTTATTGATTTGGTCCGAGCTAAGAGGCTTTTCTTTATTTGTTTTAACAACCTTGAGATCGTACAATATGGAGATCCTCTCGAAAGCATCTTCAAACTAAAAAAATATATATACATTAGTTTTCAGTACTAAAAAAGCATCATTAAAAAAATGTATATATTATCAGTACATATGCAAAGTTATCATTTTTGTGCGGC
Organism: Ambispora gerdemannii; assembly: GCA_910591945.1. NCBI lineage: Eukaryota > Fungi > Glomeromycota > Glomeromycetes > Archaeosporales > Ambisporaceae > Ambispora > Ambispora gerdemannii. The sequence continues at coordinate 6,259 of CAJVPL010001629.1, read as the reverse complement.
CGTCACGCCAATGAAACTCTGTGTGGTACTAAATTTCTACACAACAATATAGCCTTATTATCCTCCGTACAGGCGATAAATTTTTCTTATCAATAGGTTATTAGGATAAACTACATTACTGCGTAACAGTTTATAGCTTAGATATCCCTCTATTGTGAACAAGTGTTTATCATGAGTGGGTTAATAGGATAATTGAGCTATCTTTTGGTACTGGAATCTAATAGCGGACCACATAATATCATCATATAATGAAATAATTTGTAAAAAAAAATCAATAGCTAATCTGTGAATGAATTCTAAAAAGCTTTCGTTGACGCAAAGATCCATTCGGACACAAATTACTGAGATAACCAACGACTCAGTCTACAATCGTTCTCAACTCATTTTGCGGAATCCAGGGGTTCTCTTCCAAGCCTTGGTGAACAACGGAGGTGGCATTTATATGACGTTCTTCGGCATTTATCAAAAAATTATGAATTTTGGTTTGTAAATCAGCAGACATATTGATTAGTCGAGTTCGAAGTAATAAAAGCTTTGTTATATCGCAAGTAAAAACGACGAACAACCACAATATAAATATACTACCCTTTTAAAACGTTTCCTCCGCTCATTTCTGGTCTCATTTAGGTATGGGAATGGTAGATTTGGAGAATGTGGAACTGGAGCGATGCAGGCCCATGGGCATTTACTATGTAAATATGCACAATGAAAAAACTTTTCACAAAGAAATTGCATATGTCACGAGTTAGACAATCAGATTTGTAACAATTAATGGATTACACGATTATATCATGCATAAAAAGTTCCATGATCTTTGATTTTATTCTGTGGTATAGTATATGATGTGTTGATCAAACATCTGCTGTGATACGCAATCGATTGCAGGTTACATGATTACATCATGTATACAGAAGTTCCATGACCTTTTAATTTATTCTATGGTATATGCTAATCGAACATCTATGTTATGCAATCGATTTTCAGGCATGTGATTGTTATATTATATTACTATGAATCCCGTGAAAATACAAAAGAACCAATACCATGAAATGTTAATATAAAGGATAACTGGTAGATTGGTAAATCGTATATTGTGATCGCTATTAATTAATTAGTATGAAATCTGGTCACCAGTAAAGAACCAATGCCATGGATTTATGATACACAAATCCGTAGATTGTATTATTGCCGTTCGATTTAATACGAGATTTAAAGAACCAATACCACGACCGCAGAAGTTAACGCTTGATCTATAAAACAAGACAAAACCGATGGGGTGTGGATAAGAAATCAAGTTGTTAAATTGATCATTAAACACTTTATTATTTGCAAAATAAATAACTACGAAAATGCAACTTAACATTTCCGATAATTTTTTATTTGCGATCTTTATCGCCATAATCATGCTCTATAAAGCATACAACCGGGACATCTTGACAATGGAGATGCTTTATACACTCGTCCAGGGAAATATAACAGTATATACCATCCTCGCAATTGTATTTATATTTATTCGAAAAAACGCATCTCCAGCCCCAGTTCCTATTATGATGGATCCAGTTATGCAAAAACTTAAACAAGATATTTTGACTTTGCAAAACAAAATTGCACAAATGGAAACTGAAGCGGAATGGAAATCTGAAGCCCGAAGTAGTGGTTTGTAAAATAATTGCAAAATTTAGCGTAACTTCTCATATTTTATTTAGAGCGAAACTCATTACTTGTATACCTGCATTCTATAATTAGAGCAAGCATCTATACAAAGTTACAGGTCCAAATATTCTACTGAAACTGAAACACTCTGGGTCGAATTTACGGCCATATTTAACGAGAGAAGAAAAAGAGAAAAATGTTCTCCCACGAAAATGTACAATGTCCTGTCCGAGGAAATAGATCTCAGCCCATCCACGCTTGCAAAATTCTATCAACATCAAAAATCTCCACAACGTACATCATTAGACAAAATCGAGACTTGGATCGAGAGAGAGAACCAGAAAAAAGATAACTCTGTTGTAATTAGCGGTGAAAGCAGAAACAATTTTTCTAGTAATAGTAATAATTTTTTTGACAACAGTAATAATGACGATGAGAACGATAGCTAGTGTGAAGTAGGGAAAGGAGCTCTCATTCTATGGGTTAGGGCTCGAGATGCTTCTCTCTCTTTGTCCTTACTCCACGAATAATTCTATTTCAGACGCCTAAAGGTGTCCTGCACTGCAAAAGAAATGAGCTACGCTCTACAAGGCCAGCCTTTTACAATGTAATGTAGAGTAAAAAATAACGTTGAAATATACAATTATTATCAATAAAGTTATCAATTATTTGTTATTTAATTCGTGGTTTCGTAAGATTACACAAGTTATTTAATCACTGGTGCAAGTGGTAAACCCTCGAATCTTTTTTCAATATGAGCTAAAACCTTTTTCGATAATATCTTAGATGGAGGTACATCTATCAACACTTTCTTAGCATCACCCTTGGTACATATATACACCCACATTATATGGATTAAGGAATCTCCTTTATAATTATGCTCATAATGTTGCAGAAATCGATACTCATTCATTACAGTATCTATCATCTCTTCCTGATCTGCTATTAATTCCTGAAAAAAACATTTATCTTCTTCTGTGATTGGAAGACGGATTTCTTCAGGTTTAAAGCCAATATATTGGAATATTTTTTCATGTAATTCAACCATTTTATATATTATCGAACCTTTAATATAAGTTATTTTGAATGCACAAAAAAATGAATCATATATTCTTATACTATAAAGAAACAAATCTAATAGGTCAAAAACGCTAAAACTGCTAAATATAATATTCTCTATAAGCGATAAATATGTCTGGTTTTGATGTTATAATTATTCTCGATAAGAAAAATAGAACATTACCCAAACCTTTTAACATTTGTCCTGAATATGATATGAAATATGTCACAAAATATATTGGAAATTATTTTGTTTTTGATGATAAATGATATAATGAACTCTTTAATAATGAGAGATTATTTGATACATTGTCTATCATAAAATAGAATGAAACACCAGTTCAATGAGCAATATGAGTAAGAATTCCATTACAAGATTTATTAACCGCTGAAAAATTTAGTATATATCATCAATATTGTTTATTTATATCATTTGGTAAAGGTAAATTTGTCAATTTCGATTACTACAGACCAAAGATTCATAAAAGTCATATGGTTATTTGTTTTGGTTGCTGGAAACTCATAAAAATCGATAATGTGAATCCTAAAAAATTATTCCATTTTACTAGACAGAGGTATGTTGATTGTCTCGAACCTAAAGATCTGATGCAGAAACATTGAGATCATGAATGTAATAAATCAAAGACTGATTTTGGAAAAGCAAGAATTATACAAATAGCTTATCGAAATTATAAGAATAGACCTGAATCATTAGCAACCCAAGCTTGGAATGCAATGAAAAATGATGGTACTTCTGATGATGAAAAATTTCTAGGTTTAACTCGACATCAAGTAAAAAATCCTTAGACTCGAGAACAATTTAATCAATGGTATACTAAATGGATTGAATTATATAAAAACAATTCCATAATGCGCAGTTCTATTATTAATAGACAATATGAAGAATATATTATTCCATATAATTGGATAGAATCTAAAAAGGCTCAATTGCAGACTAGATTTCAAAAGCAACTTTTAGAAATAGAAGCATAATACTTTAGACTTTATTTCATTATTCCTGAGGCTGGTAACATTTTTTACTTTGATTTTTTATCAATGTATATTCCATATTTTTTGCATGCAAACTTTTTGTGCACAAACTAATAATCAATGTTTCATTCTGATTACAACTCCATTATAACGAAACTTCCAAAAAGTCTGGTCAAAAGAGTGTATCATAGGCTTTTATATCACTCTAGATTTCCCGTTACCTCAAATCAAATTTCTGAAAAGTGCGATCGAATTGAGAATTATTTATGCCATACATTAGAGATATATAAAAAAGGATTAAATCGAAAGCGTAAAAAACAAATTAAAACTATAAAATTACTTGAAAATTTATCGTATAATATAGACATGGTTAATTAAGAATCCCAAACCCAAGATACTATTCCGATTTGTTTATGTGATCAGACACATAGGTGTCCTTGCTTCGCATGTGAGGATGAGATCAATCACCAAGTTAAGAAAGAGATCAATATTTTATTTTAGCAATTATTGAAATACAATGAAAAAATCAGCCTTTTCGTAATTAATTACTCAAAGCCAGAAATATATAGTTAGCAGGTAATGGTAAAACTAGTATCAAAAATATATAGTTAATAGATAAAATAACTATTTCTCTTTTTTCAAACTAGAGAGGAAAAAAAATTTATGCGAGAAATTACTATAGAGCATGAAAAGCGGGTTAATGAAAATAAGAAGTTACAATGTGAGGTTGAAGAAAAGAAGATAGAATTGCAAGAGGCAGAAAAATTCCTAAAATATCTGAAATCACATAAGATTTAAGGGTGTATTTCAACCCAATCTAATAGCAAGTAAATCGTCTACTGCCTTGGTAAAATCAAAAATCATGAATTCTCGATCCCGCAAATGCTTATCAATAATCTTGAATGCTTTTTTTGGATCATCTGTATATTGACGTACGATTCTACTAATATCATCTCTACTATCCGATCTCTGAATAGACATAAATGTGAAATATTTTCACAAATAATTTTAGGTATTTGTGTATATTTCTGGCTCATATATATATAGATGAGACATTTTGATGCTGGCCACTAATGAAGTAAGGAATAATTCGTTCTTGCACTTTTTTGGGTTCAGCATATAGATCCTCAAAAACAATAACTGTACTTCGTTTCGGAGAGAATTTAGTTATATCTGGAATCTTATCTGGTAATATCCATTTAAATATAATATCTTCTCGATATGATTTTGGAGTATTTGCAAAGATCTGATAGCTACTTTGTACAAGTCACCATTTTGGTTCAAAATGTTTGGCTACTAATTTGAGATTATCATTTCTAATATACCATTCACCTTTTTTTTCATTGAACATGCATTGTAGTTTATCATCAAGCATGAGATTTATTTTCATGTTAATTTTTCTGCTATTTGAGCTTCCATTTATAAGCATCCTAAATGGGCAGTCTGGCGAATACTTATTACCCTTCATTCATTCTGATGACTTTTTAGATGTCTCATTGATATTATATACATATATGGGCATGTCTTTATCTTTCATCTTATTCAAACTAAGTAGTACTAATCTATTATATTGAAAAAATATTAATTAATCGAACCAGATAAGTATTTAAAGTTTTACTTTTATTCTATAAGACCTAGTTCTTGAAGAATATTACATAGCATATATAAAATGGCTAAACTTTGTGAACAACTTTCCAAATTTATAGGTTTCAAACCTGATGAGATTCATTTTCCAGAAACAGAGAGAGATAAATGACTATTTCAAAAAATTATTGCAGATCAAAGAATGGTAACCAATATTGTGTTAGATAATTTTTATTTTTTACTCCGTACTGGATATAATGGTAAAGGAGGTTGATTAATATATATCAGATGGTTAATATGTGTAATATGAAAAGAATGTGAAAAAGTTTTGTTAAATATCCCTCATGACATTACTAGTAAAATCATAACTCATTTTCAATATAAATTTAAAGATATTCCATTGGCACCAGTAGTAAGGTATCCAAATATCCCATCACAATTGAATTCAGAGTATGATATTATTTAGTTATACTTCTGAAACAGTATCAATTATTATGTTCGTTAATATCTGTATTTTTTAAATATTCTTTTTTAAGCAATTTACCTTTAATGAACAGATATAAATCAGTATCATATGGTATTAAAATAAGATCTATACCTTCTTGAGCACATATATCCTGCTTTTTTTGATCTCAGTATTTTTGTGAGTCTAAATTTATCTTGCCTTACTTATGAAACATTGAATTCTCAGAAAAATATTGAGATCTCTGGAATTCGTATGCCAATTTTAATTCTTCATTATATCCATCTAATTGTATTACATTCAAAAATAACGGTTTACAAGATGAAAATTTCTTATCTAACAAATCCTCAAAAATATATCTATATCTTTGCTCATCTGTATTGTAACCGTTTCTAGTTCTTACGTATGAGAATATTTAGAAATAGTTGACAGCGACTGTGTTCAATTGAAAGGTCGGACTACTGAACTATCAAAACTTATAATTTAAATATCAAATATTAAAATAACGGG
>CAJVPL010001628.1:0-12733 GCA_910591945.1 Ambispora gerdemannii | reverse complement strand
ATTTTTAATTGTTAATGAATATTCCTCACTCATGAGAAGAACAAAGTGAAAGAGTCTTTGTTATTGTTATTACTAATTATATTAACTTAAATTCTAGAAAGTTTTATACTAGTATAAAATTCTCTTTCATATCTTCTTTATTATTCTTTTATTCTCTCTTCTCTTTGATCTTTACTCTTCCACAACTTTTCAATATTATTATTTCTTTTCAAGAAAACACAATTTTCATAGAAATTGGCATAGGTTTTAGATATACCTCTTCTCTTTTAATATTTTTTTATCAGTTTATACTCTCTCCCAACTCAGATTCTCATTTGTAAGCTAATTTAATGATTAGTGAACAAACTTATAATAATATATTTATTGCTGAACTTCACAAACTTGGAAGAGTAATCAGATTCAATATGTAATTAATACTAAAGATGAATAACCAATTAGACAGAGAGCTTATTGAACAACATTACCAGATCAACAATTTATTTCTGAAGAAATACACAAAATGGTAAATGCTGGAATCACTCAACTCTTAATCAGTTCCTGGATTTCATCTATTGTTATAGTATCTAAAAAAATAGAAAAAAATATCTCTGTATTAATTACTAAAAAGTTAATAATATCACAAAGAAAAATGCTTATTCTTTATCATGAATCAATGAAATGATAGATGCACTTGGAGAATCAAGATAATTCTCATCTACAGATCTAATCAACAAATTCTGGCAAATTAAAATGCATCCTGACAGTATACAAAAAACTATATTCATCTCATATAAAGGACTCTTTGAATTTAACATTATGCTCTTTAATATGTGTAATAGATCTGCCATATTTTAATGACTATAGATAGTATACTTGATAATTATAATTGAAAGTTTGTCATAATTTACATTGATGATATTAATATATTCTCCTGAATATTTAAACATCTATAATATTTATGACTTGTCTTTTAATGAATCAGAAAAGCTAGATTAAAACTTAACAAAGCCAAATGCAACTTTGTCAGAAAAGAATTGCTCTTCCTAGAATATATAATAAACAAAAATAATATTTCATCTAATCTATTGATAGTTCAAAAGATTATTGAATTTCTTAATCACAAACAGTAAAAGAACTTAGATCATTTCTTGAACTTGCTGAATATTACTGAAAATTTGTAAAAGATTTTTTTCAAATTACTGCTCCATTATTTAAATTACTCTGAAATAATATTATCTTTATCTGAATCATTGATCAAGAAACTGTATTCAACAAACTCAAAGTAGCACTTATCACTTCTTTGATTTTAATTTATCTTGACTTTATAAAGATATTTTATCTTTATACTGATGTCTCTGATTCTGAATTGGGAACTGTACTTTCACAAAAAAATAAAGAAAATTGAGAACAAGTAATTGCTTACTCAAGTATTTTTCTTAAACCAGCTAAAACTCGATATAGCACAACTGAAAAAAAAAGCCTTAGTAATAGTTTGAGCTATCTGATAATTTAGATATTAATAATCTTTGAAATAATAACTAATTACAATGCACTATGATGACTCTTTGATAAACAAATAAATCTAACACCAAAAATTTTCTGATAAATTACAATAATGATAAAATATAACTTCATAATTAGTTATTGACCTGAACAAGTAAATCAAAATGCTGATGCTTTATCCTGAATTAACTCTATTGATCATTAAAAATACTTAATTAACTAACTACAAAAAAATAGATTTAACAACTTACTACAATCTATTTCAATTTTTGAACAATGAAATCTACAATATAACTCTTATTAAACAATAAAAGAAATAACTTCAACAATAATCTAAATATTTTGTCATATAAAATGATCTACTTTATAAAATCAACTGATAAAAAGATACAAACAATTCACTTTGAGTACTAAATGAAACAAAAATAGAAGTAGTGATGAAAGGAATGCATGAAAATCCATTATCTGAACACTTTGAATATAATGAAACTTATCAACAAATAGCTATATGATATTGATAAAATAGAATGGGAATTGATATAAAAGATTTTGTAAAATCTTGCTCAACATATCAATTTACTGGAAGTCAATAATTCAAAGAACTCTTATATCCCATTAAAGTTAAACAACTATTTAATTATATTGTAATTGATCTAATTGGACTATACAAACAAACTTAATAGAGAAATTAATATATTATTACAGCAATAGACTATCTAATGAAATGGTCTAAAGCAAAAATAATACCTAACAAAGAAGCTATTACAGTTGTAAAATTTATCTTTGAAGAAATTATCTGTCAATATGAATGCCCAAAAATATTACAAGCAGATCAAGAAATAGAATTTACAGCATAAATAATAGGAAAACTCACTGATAAATTTAGAATACAACACATCTCATCTTTAATAAGATTTAATTCGATTTTAATCTGAAATTTTATAACTAAACCTGTGGTTTTCCAAAACCAAAAAAAACAATATTTTTGTCTAATTATTTTTCATAGGGCAATAGAAACATCTATTACAGTACTATTACAGATTTGTAATCAATTATAAGAATTAGCTGCTAATCTGTAACTTGGATGAGAGAAACAAATTAAACTAAAGTTATTTTATTTATTAGTTTTTCAAGATTCTGTGTCAATATCTTCAGATATTGTCATGTTCATTTATCAGTTTGGTTTCATTTATGTGTTTCACAAATATTAACAATACGTTCACTTTTTCTGAACCAAAAGCGTAAACTCTTAAATCATAGTCATCAAAACAATTATTTCACTTTTCTGAATTAAAGCGACAAACTCTTCGAATCATATTCATCTCACTTTTTCTGGATCAAAGTGACAATCCCTCTTTATAATGGATTTAATTATTGGGATGGAGAACAAAAGAGCACCATATAAAACTAATTGTATGCAAGTAAATAATTATATTTTAAAGTTTTTTTTATTGCTTTATTACCAATTCTTCTGCCTAATTACTCTCATTATATACATTTTTGATTTCCTATTTATAATGTAATTTAAGATGTAATTTATGGTGTAAATTATAATGGAATTTATAGTAGAATTTACAGTGGAATTTATGGTAAAATTTACAATAAAATTTATAGTGTAATTGGTAATATAATTTGTGATGTAATTTATGGTGTAATTTGTAGTGTAATTTACAGTATAATTTGTGATGCAAATTGTGGTGTAATTTGCGGTGTAATTTGTAATGTAAATTGGATTGTAATTTGCAGTGTAATTTGAATTGATTGACATAAATAACACAAATAAAGAAATGTATACAAAAAAAATAATGTATTTCTAAAAGAAGACTGTATTATCAGTATAATACTCACCCTGATTGGGAAGTTTTTTTTACTCTGTAAAAACATGTGAATTTAGATGTCGTTGAAATTGCAGAGATGTCATCTTTGCTGAGTGTGCTGATTTGAATTGAAGTTAGTTTCAAATACCAATCTAACTATCACAAACCTTTTCAGCAAAAGATCTGGTAAACACAGTTAAAAGTGAACCAATGATGATTGATGGATGAGATTTTACAGATTTGATCCAACTCTTTCTTTAAAGACGCTATCTGGTATTTAAACATCAGCAGTATTACTGATATTAGGGAATCAAGATGATAGTAATATATCAATTTTATATGATTTTCTTCTTCTTGCTGCATGATATCAGTGAGGATCTATTGGATTCTTGACTTTCAATCTTGGTTATCAGCAAATTGGTAGTGGACATGATTTCAATGAAATCTTTCAGTTGGAGTTAATTAAGATCAGTTATAATATCATGAAGTTTGTCAGGAATGCTTGATGTGATAGGAAAAATGACAAAATTATTCAGCGGGAACGTTGTTTTGATTAATCTTTCTGGATCATTGTCATTATCGTCTGGTGAGAATATTATGGTTAACAATCTTTTGAGATTGTTATTGTCTACTCTGAATAACTTCAGAAGATTATATTGATCACCTTGCTGCCAGTGACCATTATTTGCATTCGACTAATGGAGACAGTTCCTCTGAAGTGACAGTAACTGAGTTTGAGCTGTAATTGGAGAAGGAAAGTGATGATATTGGATGATAATATTGGAATACTCATCATTGTTATTATATTTTTTTTGTGTTATATTGTGTTTTTTGTATGTCGTGCATTCATTTTGAAAATGCTAATATATATATATATTCATATTTCTGAATGTGTAGTTGGTTGTCAAATTTTCATGATCAGTATGATTGTGCTAAGGTGATCGATTTACCATTCCTGTATATTAAACTGTGTTGATATATGGTGAGATTACTATCATGTGATCACTAATTCCTTCTAGAGAACTTTATTTATTATTTACTATTTATTATTTTTTTGTTGATTTCTTTCATGATACTTTTTTAGTTGTGTTCCATTAAAGGATTTCTTCAGCAGCAAATCCTGTTGACTACACAATTTGTAAGCATTATTGCCATATCCTTCGTAAATATAATATTATTTGAGGCTCTATTGTGATTTAAACTTGTCACCGTACAGTGCATGTTGCTTCATGTTGTAAATTAGTACTTTTTTGCCGATTTTGAAGAACGTTGTCTTTATTCATTGATCATGATGTTTCTTGGATTTCTTTTGGCTTTTGATGACTCATTCTCTAGCTGTTTCTATCATTGTAGAGAGTTGGTGAATTATGAAAAAAATACAGTTTAATGTTTGTTGATCTGAATTAGCGTCAGTTTCTTTCGAAGTCAAATATTGAAATTCAATCAGCATTCTGACTTCATGACCATATATCAGAAAGAAGAGCTCATATTGGATGAACATATTCCTGTATGTTCGATAGGCAAAGAGAGCTGCTGGTATGTATATATTTCATTCAGTTTCTAATGCTATATAATATTTTTGTAGAATTGTGCAAAGCATTTTGTTGAACTGTTCAACAATCCCATTAGTTTGCGGATGGTACAGCGAAGACAACTTATATTTGATGCCAAATTTCATAATAAGTTCATTGATTATTGTTGCTGTAAACTCTGATCCTTGGTCTGATTACAGTTCTCTAGGTATCCATGATAGCAAATTATCTATTTAAAGATAAATGTAGTCACAGTTGATGCTTCTTTGTTTGGAATTACCTTTGCTTCAGACCATTTGGTTAAGTAATCGATGGCCACAATGATATAACAATTTCCTTTATTTGTTAGCTTGCAGGAGCTGACAAGATCAATTATGATGTGATTGAATGGTTGACCAAGCTTGATAGGATATAGTGATTATTTGATTATCTGTTCACTGATTAATTGACATGTTCTGCAGGATTTTATAAAATCCTTTATGTCATTCCCCATATTATTCCACCAATATCTTGCAGTAATTCTCTGATAAGTTCCCTCGAATTCAAAATGTTCAAAAAGTGTATCATTATATAAATTATTTATGATCATTTCAGTTTCAGTTATTTTGAGTACATGGAGTGGATTATTGAACTCTTTCCTTCAGTTGATCTTGTAGAACAGGTCATCTTGAATTGTGTAATGTTTTGATTGATTTTGAATCTGTTTGCATTGTTCCTCATTATACTCTTTGAGGTAACTTTTATTCTTAAGATGTCTTATTAGATCAGAGTATATCGTTAGATCCATCCTAATCAAGTTTGCTGAGATTTGGATATCTTCGATTAAATTTGTCGAGGTTGAATATTCTCTTTTTTTGATATGTCATTATTATTACTTTTGTCATTTATTATTATTGATATATATAAAGAAATATATATATATTTTATTTTATTTATTTATTTTCATTTGTGTATTATTAGGTGGTTCTATATGTTTTCATATTTTAATATTATTGTCCTATTCGTGAGAGTGTGTTTGTGTTCTGGTTCATTTTTCAGAGTGATAGGTAATCAGGAATGTGTATTTCATCATTATCATAACTCATCGAGAAACGCAAAGTTCAGGGTTGATTTGTTTGGTGAAAAGTCAGTGAAGGGTGTTGTGATTCGTGATAATTTTGAAGAGCATCCCAAGAAGGTAATGTCAGAACTATCGAACAACTCATATTACAGCAAAGACTTCCTTTTTGATGATGCTATATCTCTTTTTAGCAGATTTCAGAGATACTTGTATAGACAACAACTTGTTCTCAACTTTGTTTATCCTTTTGAGAGAGAATTGCTCCCAATTCAGTGTCAGAAGTGTTTGTATACAGGTAAATTTTCTTGTGAAGTCTGGGTAGATGAGAATCAGAACTATAACTAATTTTTTCTTTAATAAGTTGAACACGTTTTCTTGATCTATGATCCAGATATAATGGACATTATTCCTGAGAAGTTGAAAAAGGTGAGTGGTGATTTGTGAGAATCTTTTGATGAACTTCTGGTAGTAGCCAGCAAGATCAAGGAAGAAGTGGATCATTTTAATAGTCATTGGTTAAAAGAAGCTTTTAATCTTTTTCATGGTAGTTGGATCCAGCGAGATTTCATCCTGACTGATGATATGTTCAAGGAAAGGTAAGCTATTTCAAGTAAATTTGTATTTTTCAAAATTTAACTTTAATTTCACATCTCGAATTCACTGGAACATCAATTTCAGATACTGTAAGTGTTCGTTGAAGGTCTGGGAATACACATTGATGTCATCAATGTATATCATCATGAATTTCCAGTTGTAATTACCAAGTATAACATTTATCACTCTTTGAAACATGGCAGATGCATTACACAAGCCAAAGAGCATCACTTTGAATTTGAAGAGATCTTCTCTTGAGATGAATGCAGTCTTTTCGACACTCTGTGATTTTATTTCAATTTGCCAGTATCTGGAAGTTAAATTCATAGATGAGAACCATTTTGATTCACCAAGACTATCTATTATCTCATCAATTCTTGACAATGGGTAAGCATCCTTTTTGGTTATTGAGTTAAGTCATCGATAGTCTATACATAATTGTTTCTTCCCATTTTTCTTAGTGATCACTATAATTGGTGAAGACCAGAGACTACTGGACCGTTGAATAATTTCTGCTTCAAGCATGTGTTGAATTTCATCATGAATAAAATCTTGATCTGGAAGAGTTGCTCAATAAAGTGTTGTCGAATAGGTTTATTAATCTCAATTTCTATTTGATATTGAACCATTTTTGCGCATCCTAATGCATTGATGTCATTCGTAAAGATATCCTTGTAAATTTCTAATAGTCTTTTTAATTGTTCGGCCTGATCTGAAGTTAATTTTTATTGTTTGATGAAATTTTTGTCTTTATTTTTGTTTGGGAGGTACACCTCTATTTCGTTTTTTCCTGTCGAACCAAAGTCACAATCATTTTGGTAGATCTTTCTTAGTTCTTCATGGGTGTTCACTAACCAGATTTTAGAGATCTTGACAAATTGCAAGAAGATGACCTAAGCGACACGTTCGTTCAGCTCAATCTGATAAGATTTTTTAGAATTATTGTATATTAGTACTTTAATATTTTCTGTATAACTGGCATCAATTATTTCTCCTTTGACTTCTATTCCTTTTTTAGCGAGAGAGGATTGGGATATTAATTGGTATACGATTCCCATAGGAACCTCGAAGATAATATAGAGATCGATTAATACCATCTGCCGTAATATGACTTGAATGAACATTTCTCTGGGGTATCAAATGTCAAAGTCAACATCTGTTGGATGAGCTCATTTAGGTAATTTCCCTTTCTCTTTGTCGTTGTACACTTTAATCATTAAATTCATATTATTTATTTAATTAGTCCAGTTTCAGTTTGATTGGTTGGTCAGACTGTACGTAGTCTGTATATTTATCTAGGCCACAAGACATTAGGCACTCCTTGCAAAGTTAGACATTAATATACTTCAAGTGAGCTAGTTGTATTCATCAATTGGAGAAAATCTGCTGGTAGATTTTCATAAATATCTCCTGTGCGGAAGCATCTTTGGGACCAGAATAGTCAACCCACATTATTTCTTTTTTCACATCATATTTGGTAATGTGTCTATAAGGATAACTTTTTCTATCTCATTACATTTGTGATATACATGCAATAGGTTATTAGTGTTGCAAAGCTTTTTAATTGTTCCCTTATTCCTCTGCCAACCACTGTGGTTAAATATGTAAATGCATTATTTCAAATAAGAGCAGAAATAATTCATCAAGCTGTTTGTCCTAATGATATACATTTCTCATGCTAGAATGCGTTGTTTATACTGGACGCAGATTGGTAGATTAAGTCATTCTCTTATAATGCATTCTTTACAATATAATTTTTTTGTTTCGTCCTGTTCACAGATTGTATAAGACTTCGCTCAGTTCATCAATTGCTTATATCCTTTGCAGAACACCACACGTTCCTTGAGCTGGAAGTAGACAAGTGCACTTTCTTTTGTTTTGAACTTTTCTTCTGCGAGTTTGATCTTGCCAGGGGTTTTTCATCATTCAACTATGGTCCTTTCATCATTTCTTACAGATTTGTCGGATAAAATATAGGAAAGATTATTTGGCAGATTGAGTTGGGTATTTATTCAGAGAGTGAGCTCCTCGTAGTAGTGACAGCATTCGTCATCGAAGTTTTCTAGTCATTGTCAACATCAATATTCGACAATAGGTCTCTTTCAATCAAAATTCTAATGCAAATGAGATCAGACTAAGGATGCTTGCCTAAATCCTTTCAGAAAAATATCATCATAATTTCGACAGGTTACACACTAATTGTTAATTAGAATTTTGACATAATTTTGATTACGACGGGTTTCAAAATTCGTCAGAATTTTGACGGGTTATTTACTAATAGTTTATTATAATTTCGACAGAATTTAGACAGTCACTAAGGGATTTCGGCAAGCAACCTTAGATTAGACTTGATTAAACTTATCCTGTATTCAGGTATATTCTCTTCAGGTAACTAGTTTGTTTCACATTTCGATTCCTTGCTTACTGATCTTTACATTTTTAATCTTGTAGAATTTATTAATTATATGACGGGAGATTCCTTCAAATTTGATTTCTGTTTTGTCTTCAATTTTTGATCTGTCAAAGTTCTAATATAGGAAGTTTTGACTTTCTAGTTATTGTTTCTCAACTTTATAATCACTATCAGAGAATTCGTCAGTGGAGGAGCTGGATGTTTCAGTTTCAGTTCTGGTTCCAGGTGCGTTCAAATTTCTTTGTTCATGGATGAATTTAATATTGATTCTTCCTTTTTGATTTCCCTATTCAAAAGTCATTGTTCCCTTTCTCACATTAATGTTAGCATTTACTTTATTTAATCAGTTCATCCTGACTATCACACTATAGGTTCTTGCCTCAGTGACATCCACTTAGCTGGAATTATAATTCCATCAACCATAATCAGGAAGTCATCGATAACTCCTAAAGACTATTTGATCTGATCATTGATGTCAAACATGATAATATTTGACTTTCGCTGGATCTTTATATTGTTTTTTTGTATGAAATTATGACTGATGACACATCCAGAGGCATCTGTATCTATAATGAGATCTATAAATACCATTTTGACTTTCACTTTGCACCAAGCTGATGTCATTCTGATCTTGGTCTGGATCATCATTCCTGTGGGTCATTTAGTTCCTTTGTATTTCAGTAATTGACGTATTCTCTTGAACATTTTCATTCTTTGTACTGGCGAGATTTCAATCAGTTAGGTGATCATAATATTTGCTTTAGTATTCGTTAAGTCATCAAGAATATTGTATGGAATGGACTGAGAAGCCAATACCGGTAGTTTAGTTTTTTCTTTTCTTTTTTTTTGTCTATCAGTGCGATTTCTTCAGTTTTCTTGGGTGGCTTAGATTTAACAGGCTGAGGAATATTATCTACAGTATCTTCTGACTGATTCTTTTGAGCCTGTTTGCATTCTTCAAGATATTCATGCATTGCAAGGAGAGTTGAACTGGATTGATCAGCTAATGGTGTAGTTATTGTAATCGATATTGCTTATAGAACAGCAATAATTAGTTGTATTTGTGTTAGAAGAGTGGTATTACTGTTCATAGTCATGGCATTGTTGCTTGTGGTTTGGATAGGAGCAGAATTTGCAGTCACATTGGGATTATTATTTTGAATGGTATTCCAATTTGTCTGTAAAGACTAGCTCTATTGAAAGTTTGATCCTTGACTATTTATATCAAGCAGATTTGAGCAGTATTGTTGGATGTGTCCAGTTTGTCTGCAGCGGTAGCATTTTAAGAGTCCCTGGGATCTTGGCTGACTCTGAGCTGGATCATTGCTTCTTGATAAATAATATCCCTTCCTGTCATTTTTCATGCGATTGAGTCAGCCACTAAGATCCTGGAGCGTTTGGGTAATAGTGATTAGATCTATGGCCGTGGTTTCTTGCATCTGATAGTAGGGCTGTATTAGTAATTTTGAGTCTGCTTCTTCCACTGTCCTGGCCACTTCAATTATGTTGTCCAGCATTCCATCAGAGTTTATAGTAATCCACTTCTTAATTTCTGGCTTAAGTCCTCTTTTGTAGGTCCTTATTTGTAATCAGCCAGGTAATCACCGTCAGGGTCAACTTTTTTTAATAATTAGATGAATTGATTGGTATATTCTTCAATGATTTCTTCTTGCTTCAGAGTTTCGAGTTTGTCTTGCTACTGTTCTACCTTCTGGTGATCCGAAATTTTAATGTGAATTGGTATTTGAAATTGAGTTCATTCTGCTGTTGATTTGTCCAGTCATTTAATTGGGAATTGTCATTGGTATGTCTTTGGTCAAACCAAGTAGCTGTAGTTTCTTCGAGATAACTCCATACGATTTGGATTTTTCATTCATTGGTGATTCCGTTGGCTCAAGCAGCGATTTCGAAATCTTGGAGCCATTCAACTGGATCTTGGTTTTTATCTCAGAATTTTCGTATTGGTATAAGAATTTTTTCAGATCTTTGAACGAGGCCAGCATTCATGACATTACTAAGGTGAGTTAAGGCTTCTAGTAAATTATTTATTTCAGCCGAATCTCAGAAATAGAGTAATTGTAGCTTTGTGGAAGTATAATGGTAACAAATTCAGATAATGGAACACTTGTTTCATTTGATATTTTCATATTAAGTGAATTATTATTGTAATCGTCCAGAGATGTCAATACATTATCAGATAGTTCAGCCGTAAAAAAATGATGTTCAGAATTGGTGTCGTGACAGTTTATAGAGCTCTCCATCTATTCCAATTGAGTTTAAAGTTTAGGTTTTTCTCGAAAGCATGTCAACATGCATTTTAATGCTCACTAAATACTTACGGTGTTTTCTTTTCTTTTCTGCATCGCTTCGACAGACTGAAATGTTTGTTTTTAGAGAAACGCCAATCAAAACTCGAATTTTATGTGTGTATGAACAAGATTCTAAAAATGGTAACTTCTTTCGAACTTTAATAAATGGGTGTCGGCCGCCGGATTGTGGCTAATTATAATACACGTGACAGATGATCGACAAAACCTGGCACAGATTTCTTGCGTGCTTAGTGTTAGAAATCTAGTATATGTACATGTGTTTGATTGGCTGAAAGCCATAAACGATCAAAATTATGCTGAATTTTGGCTAGCATTATGAAAAGTGTACAATTTTAAATATATACCTCTGGTAAAAATAATCCGATAAATTGATAAAGCTTGACTCGACCTATCGCTATGGTTTAATTTGCCAAAATTGTCATTCGTCAGACGATTTGTCATTCGCCACTTACATTTCCAAAGTGGCGAAAGGTTTCGTGAAAATCAATACGTACATGTACTACGTAGTCATATATTATTGATATGTATGCATTTTGCGCATTCGTTCATTTACAAAAATGTCAGGCATCAACTAGTATTTTATTGGTCAGAAGGTTTCGTCATAGGTTTCGTCAGTTTCGCCATTCGTCACAGGTTTCGTCATTCGTCACAGACATTTTCAAAATGGTCGTGACGAAAGGTTTCGTCAAATCGACGTGACGAAATGTTTCGTCATCGTCAAATATCATTAGTTCCGAACCAATACTCATAATGTAACCAAAAAATGTATATATAGAGACCTCGCAGATGTTAATAAAGAAGCAGAATTAAATTGCGTACAATTCTTCTCCAAGTAAAATTAGACTTTTAAAATTGTTGTAATTGATTGTGGTTAGGTCCTTTAGTCCAGAAAAGGCGTTGATATTGTTAAACGGCATATTGATTGATTGATTGAAAAAGCGCTTTGTAATTAAACAGTTTAAGGCTTTTAACTAGAAAAAGCAATGATTGGAAGTTAATAGGAAGAATATTATCGATAAACCGTCACATAAAAGCATAAAACCCAAAACCATCTTACCCAAAACCCAAATCTACTAAATTCCCCTCTCTACCATCATACTGAACGATATCGGCACGGGAATTAGAACGACCGAATACTACTCAGTCTAATAACTCACCCCAACCCATTGTTACAGGTAAAATCGTCGATTACGCCTAATCACGATTAAACCGTGACAGTATCCCATAATTAGTATAATGACCCGAAAACTGTATAAATAGAAGGGTGTAAAGAGTCTGTGAAAGACATGCTTTGCTCAAATAAAATAACAAAGTTCTTACCTGTAATAATAATATTACTCGTGGATACACTATTATTTTATTATTTCTGGTCAACTTCAAAGCTTGTGAGCAAGTTACAAGTAGTGGATAGAGATGTTAAAAGTCCGGTCTGGTTCAACTCGACTCTAGAAGTTGAGTTTTAATTATGACTCCGTCTAAAGTCAGGTTCGAGTTCAGACTCATTC
>CAJVPL010001627.1:0-12737 GCA_910591945.1 Ambispora gerdemannii | reverse complement strand
AATATAAATAATATAAAATATAATAGTATGAAATATAAAAGATATAAGATAAAATAGTATGAAATATAACAAAATTAGAATAAAATAGTATGAAATCTAAAGGATTAGTATGAACTAAAAGGAGTTACAATCTGTAGATCATATATTTACTAACTATCCAATAGAAATATACTATAAATAACATAATATATCTTATATCAGGTGTTAAATTTATCACATAGTGACAATATAATTATTTAAATTATTAGTTATTATATTATATACTAAATTTTTATATATTATATTTAAATAATAAATCATGAAAGTAATATATTACTTTTATAAATTATTATAATTATTAATTCTTGTTTTCAATTTTTAAAATAAAAATAAAAAATCAAGTTTTGATTTTTATTCAGAAAGTTTCCAGTTTTTTATTTATTTTTATTATTTTCAGAAATTTTCTGATTTTTTAATCTGGAAATTTACATTTTTTTTAAAAAATATTTTACAAAGTATTTTAGAATATTGACTAAATATCTTAGTATTTATTTTGATTTGTTTTGAAAATTAAACATTATATTTTTTATATATTTCCAATTTTAAAACTGGAATTTTTTAATTTTTTGATAAATAAACTAGAAAACTGATTTTAAAGTGCAATATTTATCACTTACTGGTAGTTAATTCGGAATTATCAATACTGATTATAATAGATCTAATGTAATTTGATAACTTCTCGAGTGAAATTATTGATAAATGGGTGTTTTATGCTTTAAAAATGAATTTATTTATTAAAGAAATACAACAAAATGAAATGTAGGAAAATAAATACAAAAATTTCGAATATTAAATTAATATAAATCTATTCTAAATTTAAAATATTTGACTATGTTTTAATACACTTCTAAAATATATCGTTCCAAATCCTTTAATCGATTAACCCGATCATTAGCTTCACGTACACTCAACTGACCAGCTTTCACAAAACTATCCATAATCGCATCCCGAACATCAGGCACAGGCCAAGTCGGTCCACACAAATAAAACCATCCCTCTTGTTTCAATAAATAATCATGTAGTAATTCTGCGTCCTCTTGCATCTTGTGTTGTATATAGACTTTTTGTGGTTGATCACGCGAAAACGCTAATCGAAGATGTGTGAGAACTCCTTCAGCGTGGTATGCTTCCAGCTCTTCGCCATACAAATATTCCATTGATCGATTTCTTGAACCGAAGTATAGAATGATGGGGCCAACGTCTATTCCTTTGGATTTTTGATATGCACGTTCTTCGACGAAGGCACGGAATGGTGCCATTCCTGTTCCAAGGCCAGCCATTATTATGGGTTGTGTGTCGATTGGAGGAAGTTTCATTACTGATGATTTAATCGAGACGACAACTTTTTCGCCGACCTTTAGTTTTGATAAGTATCTTGTGCATTGTCCATATCGTTGTTTACCGGCGGAATTTGTCCATTCAACAGTCACAATTAATAAGTGTACCTGGTTAGGATGTACATTATTTGATGACGCTATTGAATAGTGCCGTGGTTTAATCGGTGTAATTAAATGCATTAAATCTTGTGCAGGTGGCCGGGCAGATTGAAATTCGTAAAATATATCAGCATATGTAGTTGTATCTTCAACACGCCGCTTAAATTCCTCTAATCCATCAGGACTTGCAATCCATAATAATTTATTCTTTTCCGTCTCATCTTTAGCATATTTTGCTAATGATTCATAAAATCTTTTTGGTGGCCGACCAAAAATATCTAAAACTTGAGTGAACAGCTGTAGGATAGTTCTTGCTTCATATTGATTTCCACCCTTATCTGGCGCATAAATCACATCATTCGGTTCAAGTCCATAATATTCCAAAAATTGATTAACTTCGTTCAGGTCATTATGCCCATAAACTCCAAGTGCTTCTCCGATATTATATGTGAATTTGTCATTCTCATCAATATCAAATTCAATATGAAATAAATTACGATCATATGTCAACGGAGTCAATCTTCGATTCTCTGACACTCTTACAATAAAAGTCTTTTCCGAGAGATCAGGACGAGTTTTTTCTTTTTGGTCGTACGATTCTTTGAATAACAGATTTAAGGCAACTTTATGCCAATTATCTAGTTTTGTTTCTTGTTTAGGTGGTTTATCGAGATTGGGTCCAAATGAATTATTGGTTATCGTAAATGGTAAGTTTTGATCTGATTTTTCAAGCTGAGACCATATCGTTGAGAGTGATGCAATGTCAATTCGAACCAGAGAATTCTCTGTTTGTTCTACAATAGCACGAACTATAAGTGTTACTTCTTTTTCGTTCACACCTTCGTAATGATTGGCTATCGCGTCTTGCAATGATTCATCTAATTTTGTATTGCTATATAATCTCAAAAATGCTGCTTGTAATACTATATTAATAGTATCGGTCGAAGTCGTTGACGATAAAGATAATCCAGTGTCTTGAACAATTTTATTAGCATCAATTAAATAAAGTTGAATGTTTCGTTTTGCAGCTTCATGTTTGAAATCATTAGGTAATTTTGTTCCTAATTCAACAACATTCCATTCCGAATTCAATAATACCACGGTGTGTTCTTTCGCTGCATGCAATATATTATATTTCGTGATTAAGTCAGCATTGTGTATCGCAATATAATCTGCATTATATTCGTCATCATATACTCCGGAGATCGGATTAGAACCGAATCTTAAAAGAGTAGTCACAACTCCTCCGTTATTATACACGTCGTAAGTTGACAAACTAGAGAAATTTAGTTGAGGAATGCCGGCGAAAATGTTTGCTATATGTGCAGTTGTGTGTACAGTTCCATGATGTTCAGCGTCCCAAAATATGCAATTTTTCAAGTTATTTGATGGGGACGGAGTATCAAATAGATCGGCATTAAAATTTATGGTTTCTCCAGAGACTAATTGATGAAGAGCTAATTTTATTTTCTGTGCATTTAATGTTTGAGTGATTGGATATTTAATGGTTACAACTTTCGGAGTCTGAATCTTTTTCCTAGTCCAAATTTCTGATTGAAAAGATGCCGAGATATCGTTGGATAAAATTGAACTATTTCTGCAGACTCCATTATTCGTATTTAAGACATGTTCGAATACAGCGATACGTTTTGTCGTTTTTGGTAGAGCGTTCAAGAAATGATTAATTGACCATGGTCTATACACACGAATAATTACAGCACCAACTTTTCCACCATACTGCGAAAGATGTTTAACAGTCTCTCGCACATAACCAGTTTCATCTCCCAATACCACAAAAACGGATTCGGCATCATGTACGCCGACATATTCAAATAATCGATAATGTCTTCCTAATTTTTTCCCGACTTTATTTGCCACTGATTCAATCGCATCGATAAGTAAATTATGATTGAAGGAATTTGCTTCCGCATTAATTTCTTCCATTAAGTTTGCAATGTCATCGTAAGATAAAAGATTTGCTTTTGTTAATTCATGTGCTGTTTTAATACCGTCGAAAATGTGTAAGAAAGGAGATTGGGTCAAAGATGAAGCTAAATGTGCTATCAATGCTATATCGTGTGTCTCTTGAACCGAAAAAGAATTGATTATAGATACGCCTGTTTCATGTGCACCTAGTGCGTCGTGATAGTTAACTATGTTGTTCATATCTTGATCTTGTCCTTGTGCTGCCACATGTATTACTATGGGAATCTTTTGAAGCGCGATCGTATAGAGATTCGGGATCGTATTTACAATTGCTTGTGAGGTAAAGAATGCAGAAAACTGCCAATTCGAAGATAACTCTGACGATTCTGCCAAAGCAACAGCAGCTCCAAGAATTGCGGTAGCAGCACCAATACGAGTTTGCATTTTTTCAACTCTCCCCACCTTTCCGAATACATTCTGAACATTCTCCGTAGACCAATGTTCAGTTAGACTTCCAATATATCCCAATCTTACATTCGGATAAACGAATGTATTCGTGCTTAACGCATAAGTGACATACTCTAAAACCGTTTTTCCATCAACAAGTTGATCACCGCCTGATCTCTCAATCGATAAAACCTTATCATTAATTTTCGATCTAATCCGTAATTTACATTCATCGTCGGTATTATCGTCATTTGATTGAAGCTCATTCACAATTGTTGCATCGGATTTCTTTTCATCGTTACTTGAGGATGTTGAAGACGACTCATCACCAATTATATCCAATATATTTTCTTCAGTGTTCAACAATAAAGAGGTAGAAGAATTCTCTGTTGATAGTGATGCAATATCTTCGGCGGATAGTTGAGCAAGCTGTCCCAATGGTAGTGTATCGATAATCTTCGATAAGAATGACACGTTGATACCATCATCCAAATTCTTTCTTAATAAAGCGAGATTTTTGGACGCAGCAATAATATCCTTTTGTCTCGGTATACTTTTCAACACATGTTCTCTGATCTTTCGCATAAGGTCTTTTTTCCCAACACTCGTGTTTTCCACATTACTATCATTCGTGGAAATAGCAACCTGTAAATAACTATCACGATAGGTAGGCATAAACAAGAAATCACACAATCGAGGGATTTCGGCAACATTGATCGGAATACGTCGTTCCCGCGCTGCTGTCACGATCTTTTGAGATAATTGCGGATCGTTTGTCGCGGATAATATTAAATCCACTACTATGGGATCATTATCCAAAATTCCAATTTCGAATTCTTTATCAATGAATTTTACTAATAGGGTGTCATAATTAACACTGCTACCACTATTCTTTTCTATATACTCTAAAAGTTTCGCGCAGCTTATTTTTTGTTTTGGATAGACAAGTGTTATTTTAGCCGGATTTGCAGATAACGCGAATTCAAAACGGTTGGCCGCAATTTGGTTCCCTCCGATTATTAAGACGTGACGACCTTGTAAACGCCAACCAATAATGAGACTGCTGTATGATGTTGTCATAATGTGGTGGTGCTATCTGAATTTAATATAATTAAATGAAAATAAGGCTATCGGTGTTTTTTTCAAATAAAAAAAAATGCTTGTCATCTTTTGATTTTTAAGATTTTTTATTGAAAAAAAATTTTGCCCGAAAAAAAATTAAGTAGAAAAAATGGCGCAATAATTCTGCAAAAACGCGACTTTGCTATCCAATCAAATAAAAGTGTTGAACAGATTAGTAATTGCTATTCCTCATGTTTGTGTAATGAGATGAATTCAGTTCATAATAAAGAAAATCTTATCATTATCAATATCGATACTGTATTCATGAAGAATCTGAAGCCCAAATTTTAATACTTTAATTGTAATTCAGAAATATATCACTTTATTATTATAAATGTATAGAAATTGGCTAATATTTTTTAAGTAATTATTCTACAATACACTCATTGACACCTAAGCGAGACTTCACATCTTCAGACAATGGAAAATAAGGTCCTACAAGAATCAAAAGTTTAATAAATAACAACAAAATAATAACAAAGAAATCACTAAATTAATTACTTTCGACAACAGTGCAAAGATCGCCTGTATCACCTCCTTCTCCATCAATTCTCAATTTTTCTTGAAAGGTCTCTCTAACAAACGGTGTCATATCCTCAATTCTCACAACAAAATCATCCAAAAATCGATTTAACATTTCACCACGAATTCCCAACTGGATAGCTCGTCTTTGTAATTTCTTGTCATCCAAATTATAATCAGGATCCCACTGAAAAATAACATCTGATTGTTTAACAGTTTGTTTCCATTCTTCCTCGTTCTCGTAGACTCCAAAACTATGACCAAATGTCGAAGAAACTGCCGCGCGTAGAATTTCGAGAAAACCTGAATGTTTTATATGAATTCCGAGAATACGTTCTTGGTTGACTTTTGTTGCCCATTTTGATCGATGCATCATCCATGTGAAATTTGTTTTTATCCATGTCATGCGTGTGATTGAAAAATCGGGGCCTCCCAATTTTTGATTTTGTATGGCGTAGTCGGCGATTGACGGACGGTATGCTTGGTAGACTAATACTGTTTCATCGGACCAGTTGACTAGTATATGACGACCTTTATTGGGCCAACGTTTCTCTTGTTGTTTATAAGATTCTATGTGCTGATATATTGATTCCATGATTTTATAAAAACTGATAATTTTAATCATCAATTTCTTTCTCCCTTTTTATATTTTAACGATTCGCATAATGCTCAACATTTTGCGCAACACATAATTAGTATCGGTATTACGTTATGCACAATTGATAATAAAATAACGGTGTGTAACACCGTCGTTGATAATTTTTCAAATCACGTGTAACATGTTATACATTTAAAATACAAATAATGAGAATCATTTCTTTTGTTTTTTCTTTGCAGGTCCGTCATCGTCACCACCACCACCACCCTTCCCCCCACCTCCATATTTCTGTTCCATTATTCTACTAATCTTTTGCCAATCTCTATCAATTTTTTGTTTTTCTGTTAATTCTTTGCCACTACGTCTAGTCTTGCGTCCATCGCCCGTCTTTACACCAAACTGAAAAGCTGATTTAGGCATTGCAGTGACATTGTCCTAACAAAACATAATCACAAAGTTAAAAAATATATGCTCACAAAAATCCAAATATCTATCAAAATACCTTATATTCTTGCCACTCTTCTTCCGTATCAAAATCCCATCTTGAAAGTTGTGCCTTTTTATTCTTCGTGACGCCCTGATCACGAATAGTATGCTCAGCCCTGGTACCATCAGAGTCGGAGTCGGAATGACCGGATTCGTAAGCACTTTCTCGTGTTCCACTAATGGTAGAGCTCATACCAAGTCCATAGGTTGAATAATCCCCTTCGTAACTATCATGGCTTACTAACTTCTTTTTCAAGTCTTCGTTCTTTGTTGTTGTTTTTGTTGTTGTTATTATTGTTGAAGATGATAATTTATTTTCTAGAATTTGTTCATTTAGTAAACGAGTATCTTTGATTCCTATAGAGGCTTGCTCTATTAAATAATCTATAGGCTTATTGTTTTTATCGATGTCTATTTTATCCTCTTCATCTTGTTGTTGAGAGTAATCATCAAAATAATTAGGCTTATTAAACTCATTTTCCAATTTACTTTTTCCGGCAGCAGCCGGAAAAAGTGGACCAACGAATCCAGTATCTTCATCACTCTCCTCTTCTTCATCTTTTGTTTTAAGCTTCTCTTCAACAGATGCGGACTCGTAATCTCTTCCAGCTTCAGCAAAGATATCCTCTGAATCATCAATAGCAGCAAACCTCACCATTCGAACTTCTTCAGGCTGTTTTTCTTTTAATTTTCTTTTCGTTTTTTTATCTTTTAGATCGACGCCTCCACTCCGTTCACCTTTTCTCACGTACGCCATAACCTGTGAAATCTTTTCAATCACTAAATCATTCGTGGTCTTATCCTCTGCATTTATATCGTTAATGTCGGCTTTACTTCTGATTACGGTGGTAGGTATCGCAAACGGGTCTCCATAATCGCCCATCTCGTCAGCCAATTCAAAAATATACGCCATACGACCAGCGATAAATAGTTCATTCACTTTCGGCGGTTTTTTCTTTGCGTCGATAACAGCAAAATCATAGATATTTTGTGCAAGTCGACTATTTATTCGTGGTTTCTCTTCAGTCTCCTCTTTTAATCGTCTTAAAACTGCCTCGAGCTCATCATCTTTTTCAGATGCTGATGTTCCCGAACCACTACCTTCTTGATCTAGTTCATTACGCACTTTTGCTAATAAAGCGAAATCAAGACCTTTCACCAAGTGTGTGTGTTCTGTATCACCACCTAAATATTTCGATTGTTCATAGATGGTTTTTGCCTCGAGCGTTTCACTCTTGTTTAATGCTTTTAGAATTTGCTCGGTTTCTTGGTAATCGGGGTTCGCGCCTTTACGACGTTCAGCAGCCCGGTCACGATATTTATTCGTTTCGGTTGTTTCGAAATCTGTAGTAGCATCGATTGGTTTTCTGAAATGACTAAACACACACGTGAAACATTGATGATGAAGTTAAAGCAACCGAATAAACCCAAGAGAATTTAAATTACAATTAATCACGAAAACAATTACGTTTTCTTTGGCCTTGAAGCTGGAATGTCAGCAAATGTGACCTTTCTATTTAAATAATTGTAACGGTCAATTAGTATTTGTATGCATGCAAGTAACGACTGACATCATATAAAAAAGTCATTGTAATTAAAAAAGACAGCTTACGGGGTAGCAGGAGGAGCAATCCGATGCTTTGATATTGCACTTCCTAGACTACCCTTTACAGGTGCTTCCCCAGGTCGGGGCGTTTGTAATAGCTTACGAAAATCATCTTGTTTCAGCCTATCAAGACAGAGTATAAGCTAAAATAAGTAATTTTAAAAAAATCAATGTGGCAATCCTCAAAAGTCTAATTGGTGTAAAATGTAAAGCACCCTTTGTTTGATGAATGATCTACTGGTGAGGACATGTAAAATTTATTGTTTTTGAATGTTGAAGTAAAAGAATAACCCTTGATTTTGGTCATGTGAATTAATAAGCTAGCACAAAGCACGTGTACTAATACGTATAAATCAGTTCTTTTAATCAAAATTATATTAGATGTTTATTCATTCACCCCCCCCCCCCGAAATATATAAAAATACAATAATAAATAGTAAATAATAAATAATAAATAATAAATAATAATAAAATAATTATTCAATTATCGAAATTGACAATAGAGCGTGTACATCCGTAAGAAGAATTTAGTGAACTCCGTTGAGTCTTTGGCATCCGGCACCTCACCAAAAAAGAAGATCGGCAAAATACAGCACTAACCCCAAATGATTGTCTATTTCGATTATACCAGAATCACCGCAACAATAACAGCCACGAAGATAGCATGCACGCCATTTATTTGAGGATACGTAGCAGCGCTTACGCTGATGCCGCTGCCACCGATGCCGCTGCCACTGCCGCCATTTGATGAAGCTGAACTATCGGTGTTTTGCGAGGAACTGCTACTATCACCAACATTGCTATTGTTGTTTACTGGGATTGATTTTGGTGGAGTTGTTGGTTCTACTGATGTTGAAATGGTTTGTATTGTGACACTAGTGGGAGTTTGCTTAGTGGTAGTTGGCTTAGTGGTAGTAGCATTAACTGGAGGTTTATAATCCATCACTATCTTTGATTTTCCATTAGAATTACACTGTAACACTGACGCATAAACAAACGTCTCACTCGCTAATCCGGATATCAATTTGTAAGGACACGGTTTACACTCCTCCTCCAAAATATGTTGCGCATTAACGATAAGTGAGCATAAACACGTCAACGAGCTACCGACCAACGTCACTTTTTTCGACATTACGTCTGTATCTGTGATATCGAAAAACTTTTGCCACTCCGATGCGGCTATTTTCGCACACTCGGGCAATCGTTGACGGTTTTGCACCCAACATGCTTGACAGCTTGCCCATGCTTGTTGATCGGCTGCTGTTAAGCTTTTTGGCAGATTAGGCGATGAAGGTGGCATTTGTTGAGAAGTTGCGAAGAGTAAGAAGAAGGGTGATAGTGAGAGGAAGAGTGCGACGAGTAGGGTTGATGAATGGGTGTTATATCTCTTCATTGTTCTTTTTTTGTTTGTCTTTTCTTCAAAAAAGACCAGGGTGTATAGAAATGAAGGAGTAAAAAATGTGAAAGGGAAAGAAGAGGAGAAATATTTTTCTCGTGGGAATATATGAGAGAGAAGGGGAAAAAAGATAAGAGAAAAAAGGAAAAAGAAAATATAAAGAATGAAAAAAGCAAAAGAAAGTCTATAAACACGCCCTTGTATGCCGTCTATTTCTAACTGGTAGAAAACCGACAAAAGCCAGAAAAATTAACGTATACATACATATCGAGACGCATTTTATACATTACACGTTACCGTTACATACATTTAATTAATAAAACGGCTAAACCAATAACGTAGTAAAATTTTCTATTTTTATTTGTATTTAATATATACATACTTAATTTAGTATATTATTGTAACAGTGTATAATTTATGCAATATGAATTATTACTGCTTTCAGACGCGGGCATTGCAAATCTCTAAACCCGTTAAACTTCTTCGGTCATTTCATCCTTTCCTAAAGGGTGTTGGCAGCTGACAACAATGGTGAATTCATAAACTATATGGGCGATCAACCAACTACCCTATAAATTGCATGTTTTATAAAGCGAATTAAGATTTTAATACCAAAAAAGGCCTAACGCTAATAAAATATAAAAACTTTAAAACGATATGATCGGCAAATATAGAATCCATTATATCGGGTGAACTTGATAAACTTCGATAAATGAATTTCTGACCATTTCGGTTTAACGGAATTGACTGTATAATCAAATAAATATATTATCAATCGCATGCCACCATTTCGGGCAGCATTAATGTCGTGGTTCTAGTACATCTAAAGCGTAAGAGGCAAAGTTGCCTGTCGTAATTATTTTGAATAATTACGACATTACGACAAATATAAATAAAGCAATTACATAATATTTAAGACAAGCAGCTTTAAACCAAGGTGGATAAGAACATGCAAAAAAATAAAATTGCTTATAAAAAAGTGCACACTATTCTCATTCTGATATCAAATCATCCCTTTTTCAACTTGTCTTTTTTTTGCTTCAAAAACAACTACAAAATTTGATTTTAATAATCTTATTAGAATCTTTGATATTAAAAACATAATAATTCTCTCTTTTCTGAGTTTGGATTTACTAACTAATACTAATACTTGTTTTCTTGCCAATAAAAGAGCAATTATAGTAAACTGGCCAACACAATGAAATCCAAATGCTCCAAATGATCTAAATGATCAAATTGCTTCATTTACCTTCCAATTTAAACAACAATTTAGAACTGTTGATAAAATATATGAATGACAATAACAATTAAACCAATGAAACAATTACTTACTGAAAGTGTTAAACAATATTCTGCTGTTGTTTGAGAATTACTTCATCTAATAGATCCAAATAATGCATATTAAGAACATTTCAAAGTAATATTATTTGTCAATGATTTGAAACCAAAAATCAAATTCTTTGTTAATCCAACCAAATCAGCTACTTTGAATACTGTAATTCACACTGCTCAATTATATGAATCTAGTTATCAACAATTTGTTTGATCCATTACTAATATCACAACTATAAGTTTACTAAATATTTCAACCATATTATAATAGCTAAATAAAATCAACTTATTTTTACAACAATTAGTTACTTTAATAAATAATTGAAAATATTATTAACAAATAATAATCAAAATGCTAATTAACAAAATAATGAATTTAATAAAAAAGTATTTAATTAACAACAAAATAATACTTAATCATCAACTTGTTATAATTATAAAAGAATTAAATATATTGTTATTTACTGCTAAAACTGCTAAAGCAAGTATAATAATGACTATAATAATCAAAAACTTTTTTTTTATAGATCTCTAGATCATATATATAGCAAGAAAAAAAATTTCAATAAAAATTCAAATAATATTAAAAAATTTATTATAATCAAATTCTTTCTTTTGTAACAAGCTTCAAATTTATATATAACACTTTATTATTTCTTTTAAATAAATAAATATTTCATTTCTTTAAAATTTTTAATCAAATTTATTATTTTTTTACATATAATTATACAATAAAATCACAAAAACAACATAAAAACAACAAAAAAAACAAAAACAACAAATAATTCTCTCTAATTTTACATATTAATAATAACTTCTTCATTTTCTGAAGCTTCAGTTTCTATTTTTTTATTTAAAATTCTCATCCAAATACTAGATCTTTTATCTAATCCAAAATTTAACAAATCAAAAATATTATTTCTTTCAACAATTTCACAATTAATACCAATAATTCAAATACAGATATAATCAATAAAAAAATATGATATTTACAAATATCCTAATATAATAACAGCAATCAAACTAGATAAGTACATAATATACAGCATGTCTAATTCTAATAAAGACAAAAATACTCTAGATGATATATTTATGAAAAATTTTTTTAGCAATTCATCTAAAAATAAAATATATCTAATTAACATATCCAAAAAAAAATTACAATTTATCATTGATGACAAATCACAATTCACTATTAATATAATTAACAAATAAATAATACCTGAATTAGATAATAATTAAATATATAATATAATTAATAATTCAAATATACAAATATCTGAATATAATGATATCACCCAAAATTTAATATTACTCAAAATTACACAAGCTTTCCTTATTTATTTATACTCCTAATAATTTTAATTCTCAATCACAAAACACCAACCAACAAATAAATAATAACACAATCAATAAATGAATTACTATTATTAGCAAAAAAAAAATACAAGAAATAGATATCTGTTCAAGTATTATTACAAAATATTATCTTAGAAAATATTAAAAATTTAAATAATGAATTATATTTTATTCAAGAATTTCTAAATACTCAATCTGTAACAATTAATAATATTCAATACCTTTATACAGAATTTAATTCTGAATTTGTATTCTTATAAGCAATACAAATTATATTTGATTAAAATACTTATATTACAACACTCAAACTTAATCAAAAATCAAATATAGTCCAGTGCAAAAATGTTGATACATGAAAAATAAAAGTTAATAATTACTTTTAATAAAAGTTATACAATATATAATTAATATTTATAATTTTTTTATATTAAGTAAAGTATATCTTAATATAACTTTTTATATTATTTT
>CAJVPL010001626.1:0-12738 GCA_910591945.1 Ambispora gerdemannii | reverse complement strand
TTAGAATCAGTTTTAAATTAATATATTTATTATTATATTTTAATTGATTTTATTATTACTATTGCATAATATTAAGTAATTTTTTACAACAATGATTTTTTTACAATAATATTAAGTGATTATTAATTAAATTCAGATTGAGTCTCCTTGAGCGAAATAATAAGCAGATTTCAAGTCAATTGAAAGGGAGGATGCACTTTTTTTCGATTTGAAGTTGCGAGATTTTTCAAACACCAAAATCAAAGTACAGTGGACACTGGATACAATAACATGATTGGGGGAAGAGATTTTGTGTTATTATAATGAAATGTTATCTTAAAGAGTGTTGTATTCACTGTATAAAAATGATTAAGCAAACACTATTAATTACAAACTCACTATCCCTTCATTTTCAAGAAACCATTCGTCATACTGATTGTTGTGGATAATCAACAAGAAATGAATCAAGTTCGTTAGTGCAAAAAAAAATACTTCATTCAACATTAAAACATTAAAAAAAATACTTTGCTCAACACATTACGCTTTTTACATTGAAATTCTGACTATCAAGAACATGCCACCAGCAGCATTACAAAGAAATAGCTCTTTTAAGACATTGCAAGTAATTTTGTAGGTATGCACAAGTCAGTGTAAAACAAAAAGATTGTTTTGATATTTATCATAGAGCACATTACACACTTAGAAAATTGATCTCTGACTATAATGACGGATCGCTTTCCGGAATGAATATCAGTCCCATTATCCTGTGTCAGGTCACATGAGTACCACACTTTAATGCATTCCTCTTTTTGGGAAGCATCTATGTACACCCCAGTATAACCTAAATATATATAAAATTCCAATATGATTAGTGTGTTTTTAGAAAATTCTATAATAATAAAGATTAATGTTAAAGTTGGCTTTAAGGTTAGAGTTAAGGTTAGGGTTAGAGACAGAGAATAAGATTACATGTAAAATTGTCTTCCTGACATTTTTTATTAGCACTCCAGACCAGATTTAGATATTTGTTTCTTGTATTTTTTACATTTCTCGCATTTTTCATTTTTTTGTTTTGCCAGATTGATCAAAAATTTATGTATTTTTATTGGCTGTTATTTGATCTAACTAAAATGAATTGGGGTGTACATAGATGCACTAGTATTACGGGTGATTTATGGCCAGGTCAGCCAGGTTGATCAGGCTGATCAGGCTGATCACAATTCAATTAGGCTGCAAGATCGACTGCTTACCTTATTTGATATACTTCTATTTATAGTAATAATATCAGCCAACTGGATTAATTATTTATAGCACAGACAATTTAAATCATAAAACGTTGTATGCTTATGCATTGCATTCAGGTGTTCTTGCTATTTTTTCATTACGACTATTCGTATTTGAGGAAGACGGAATGGTGCAGGGTGAACGAAGCAAGAGAAAGCGTTCTATAATTTCTGATAACCAACTGCAATTTGTTGTTTATAACGCAAGTACATTTGCTGTGCAAAGTGAAACTTCAAATAAACCAACTCAAAGTGGAACATCAAATAAACTGACTCACCATGAAATTTCTTATGAAACTTATAAAAACTCTAATGAAGAAATATACGAAATTACTTATGATACTCTTCAAGAAACCTCTTATGAAACTCCTCAAGATAACCAAAATGAAAATGTGACAACTCCGCCACCATCATCACCTTTACCTCCACCAATTCTGTTTACTTCAACATTTGATACTTCAGCACTTGCATCACAACGTGTTGCTATTTTATCAACAGATGCTCACCAATTCCAACAATCACAAAGCAAATGGGGCTCAAGCTGGATGTGAGATTATATACACGTAAATTCGAGCACTAAAATACGATATTGTACTGTACAAGTAACAGAAAATGGTATTGAGAAGCTGTGTAATGCAAAATTTGCAGCTACAACAAGTACTACAAATATTGAAAATCATTTAAGAACTGTTCATCAAATTTCAAATGCAATTAATTTAGCAAAAGCATTAAATCTTATCGCTAACCAAACTAAGGATGCTTGCCTAAATCCTTTCAGAAAAATATCGTCATAATTTTGACGGGTTACACACTAATTGTTAATTAGAATTTCGACATAATTTCGGTTACGACGGGTTTCAAAATTCGTCAGAATTTCGACGGGTTATTTACTAATAGTTTATTATAATTTTGACAGAATTTAGACAGTCACTAAGAGATTTCGGCAAGCAACCTTAAACCAAACACAACAAACGTTAAAAACATGTGTTAAAAATATAAAGCCATACAAAGCTATCGAACAACGTTATATATGGCTTGTTTATCTTCTTGTCAAATTTATCGTTGATGATCTTCAACCTCTTAGTACTACTGAATCAGAGTCTTTTGTTCACTTGAGCAATGAACTAGATCGATGATTTGCAGTTTCCTGTGCGAAAACAATCAAAACCAAAATTTTTGATGCTGTTGTATTTGCTGAAAACAAATTATGAAAATTCATTAAAGATACAATAATAACATGTAGCTTAACAACTGATCTTTGAACACAATTTCATCAACCTTATATCAGCATAACTATATATTGGTTAACGTCAAACTTTAATCTTTGTCAGACACTCTTAACAATTGAAGAATTTAATTTTCTTATGGTTATTCAGGTGATAGAATTACTGATTTTTTGCAACAATTATTTGATAAATGGGAAATAAGCAATCAAGTTATTGCTGGCGCTACAGATAATGCAGCTAATATGCATGCCACAATACAAAAATTGAAATATCATCATATCAAATATATGACACATATCTTATAACTTGCAATTAATGATGAATTATCAAAATGTCAGGCTTTAATAACATGTGCAAAAGCTCTTAATAAGTTTTTGGTAAATCATGATAAGTATTGGCAAAAATTTCGTGATTTACAAAAATTAATTAATGATACTTCAATATTAAATACCTCTATTTCGACCTCCAGTAAACTTGAACCTATTCAAGATGTAAAAACGAGATGGAATTCAATATATTTAGTCTTTGCACATCTTCTACAATTGAAACATACTATCCAATCATTAATTGTTGTATTATTTAATGATAATGATAATACAGTAAAAAAAGATGGAAAAGAATTAAAATATTTATTTTTAAATCATAGAGAATGGCAAGTATTGGAGAAATTGGTAAATTTATTGAAGCTCTTTGTGCAAGTTACTGAACTTATTAGTGGAAGTTCTTATCCAATATTAAGTATGATGTATCTTATTTTAACAAAACTTACCACTCATCTTTTGATGAAAAGTTTAATTATTACTGATGAATCAGTTTTGAAAGCTTGCAATACAATCAAAGAATCATTGGATCAATGATGGAATAATACTGATGATATTGGATATTTTGCAGCTTATTTTGATCCACAATTTAAAAATATGAAATTTGCTGGTACAAAATGAAATAATATACGACCTCAAATATTGGAAGAAATGGAAACAGAAAATAATGAATCTTCAATATCTACTCTGATGATATCTGAACAAACAAATTTATTCTTTGATGATGAGAATTCAACAAATGAATTCTCTCCAATATCTTTTGAAATGCAAATTTATAAATCCATACCACAAATTCATAAGCATTCTCTTTCTAATCCTCTTTATCAAAAAGAAAATCCACTTGTATGGTGGAATAATAATATAAAAACTTTTCCACATCATATTAAACAAGCACGAAAATATCTTTCTATTCCTGCTACATCTGTTCCTTCTGAAAGACTTTTTTCAGATGCAGGAAACATAATAACTGAAAAACGAAATCGTCTTTCTTCTGATATTGTTCATGATATTTTGTTTTTAAAACATAATAGTAAGCTTTTCAATGTTTATCCAGGACTTGAATTATAAGAAACATTAAGCAATTTATCTTTTTTTAATAAATTACATATTTTCTTTTTTTGGAAATTATACTAGACTGGCCTGGCCGACCTGGCTGATAAAATTATAACAACCGGGGCTGGTCGATAAAAATATGATAGCCCACATCACTAAGATGCACTCCCCTTTTTGTATATACTTATTTGCACATGTCAATAACGTGTAAAATCACGATGCAAAACATACGGCCACTGTAAAACACCCATGTAAAAGTTCTAGGATAAAAAGTTAGGGGCGTTGGATTAGCGTTGGATACTTATGACCACTACTTTACGTAGATCTTTAACCAATATAATCGTCTGGTTGACTACTTTGTGATAAAGATGGTTTAAAAACTATTACAGTTACAGCAATAATAATTAGATGAATAAAAGGTAAAAATTTTGAAATTTCAAAGTAGGTTAATTTGTAACATTAAGTGTTAACATATAACGATAAGTGTAACTACACTTTATGCACTAGTCGACCTATGACCGGT
The DNA here is from genome assembly GCA_910591945.1 of Ambispora gerdemannii. Lineage (NCBI taxonomy): Eukaryota > Fungi > Glomeromycota > Glomeromycetes > Archaeosporales > Ambisporaceae > Ambispora > Ambispora gerdemannii. The sequence continues at coordinate 8,354 of CAJVPL010001626.1, read as the reverse complement.
AGTAGATTACGTACGTGTTTATCGTTATGAAATCTTGTTAGGGTTAGAGTTATCTGACAGGGATACGTATACATGTACATACGTAGAGATATGTCTAAAGCAAATTGTTATAGTAGATAATGATAAAGTACAAAAGAAAAAATTACTATATATGGAGTGTAAGAACAAAAGGTTTTTTTACTACTCTGAGAACAAAAACGTTTTATCCCATTAAGGAAATGTTCTGCATAACGTTAACACAGCACAGACAGGAATTGATTTACAAACACGAATGCGCTATTAATGTATTAAATACATGTAGAAGCCTTTATTTTTTTTTTAGAAAACATCAAGTTAACAGATTTCTATGTAAAATGAATACAATAATCAGTGATGTTTTTTATAATGATAGAACAAATACAATTCCGGCTAATATACTTTCATTTTTACCAATGATTATTGATGAAAACTCGATTGATAATTTCCAAAAGTTTTTAGATCGTTTCAGTTCGAATAACACAAAAACGAGCGTAATTCATTTTGAAATAATCAAAGAGCGATTTTTAATTGAAACCGATATTGGAAATTTAAAGCATAATGTGGAATTAAAATCTGCTGTTCAAGACGCGCTATTATACTTTGTTTCTGTCAAAATCATAAATGGCGATAAATTGAAACATAGTGTTAAAACTTATGAACAATTTGACTCGGAAAAGGAGATTGTCACAAAGAATTCAGAAAATGGTAAGAATTCGACATTTCTCATTCTCATTTTATTTATAAATTATTCCTCAGAAATTATACATTCTTCGTATGTATGTGCTGTCAACGGAGATCCTGTTGAGATCAGGTACTCTAACAAATCGATTTTATAATGGTAATTACCATGAATTATTCATCATTGTTCTTCATTCAAAGTAGACAAATTAATAAAAAATACACTATAAAATGTGTTGTAGTACCGATCATTGAAATCTTTAATAACGAACATCAACGAAAGATAGAATCTCTTCACAAAAGAAAACTGTGTCCTTATGAAAAATGAGATTATACTTATGAATGTACCAAAAAGCTATCAGCAAATCGTTTTCGATGAGCTATTGAAAAGCAGTAATCAAATCTTTAGAAATCAACTTTTAGGCAAGGGCGAAAAACCATCAGTTATCAATGGGAAATTTAGTCTTGAGTCGGACAAAAAAAGAGAGATAAATAGGTAAGTCTATAATCTATTTTAATATGGTGCATAAAATCTAAAGTTTGTATTTTATAAAATGTATAAGCTTCTTTACTAAGAAGTAAATACAAAATTTAATCCGCGAATATGCTCAGAAAAGGCCTATTCAATCATATTCACTGATTAAATTTTGTATTTACTTCTTAGTAAAGAAGCTTATACATTTTATAAAATACAAACGCTTGATGACTTTAGATTTTATGTACCATATGTCTCTTATATCAATTTGGTATATTTCAAAGATCGATTAAGCTTCAATGGATATTAATCTCAAATGAAATTAGGTATTACGATTCTAAAACTTGTGATGTCTCAACAAAAACGGGCTTAACCGTTGAACCTAGAAATGAAATAAACACTAAAAATGGATCGAACTCATGTGCTAAGCGCATTGACGTCGGAATATCTCTAATGCAATCGAGCTATTCATTAATATCTGAAGTTGAGACTCTTGAATTTACAGAAAAGGATAAGAGGTTTTTAAAAACGCCTGGTGGAAAGGTGCACCGGATTGTTAGGAGACTTAAATCAGGTGAGCCAAATGTTTTTGATGTCATTGACACAATCAATATAACTAATTAATCAGTTATAATAATATATTAGTAGGAAATAAATTTGAGAAATCACCGAATAAAAAATCTTTTTTAAGTAATAATGTAGAAATTGATTTTAGCTCGAAATATTCGAAAGAATTCAATTTATTAAAAAATGTGGATTTATCTGTCGGAATGAAAATTGCTAGTAGTGGTGGTGGTGTTGAACAATGTATCCATCCTGCTATCGATAGCGGATCGCCAATGCCAAAAATCGAATTTAAAGAATTTCAAGTTTTGAAGATCAAAAAAGCGTCACAAATTAATGATATAAATATGCTATTTGCGGGTTTAGAAGTTGACAGAACCTTATCAAAGGAGACGAGAGAAGTCACAGAAAATTTCAACCTTTGTAATGACTCAAAGATGAACGCTATACATAGTGAAATAATCGTGGAAAAAGCTCAATGTGAATATGATATTAATTATTTGAAACCGACAGTTAAGTTGAGCCAAGCTATTGACGAAGCACTAGAATCTAATATACCAATCGAAAGTTTAAATCGCGTTTTTGAAAAGTATGGTCATGTAATTAGTACCAAAATACTTTTTGGAGATAAATTGAGAAGTAGTGTTAAATTTAACGATGACCCACATATTCTATATGATGACATAACTCAAAAATTTGATAAGTTTTCCGAAATAGGTAAATATTTGTTGGAAATTTGTCAACTTGTCTATGTATATATATAACTTATAATTTCATTTTAAAAATTCTCTTTTTACAGATGTAACATCCTTAAATAAATTTGTTTGTTTTGAGCATATGCTAGATATGAACGATGAACCTGTTGAGATAAGGTACTCTAATTTTTTCATTTGAATAGTACCTACAACTGAAGACTATATTTACAATTTGTTTTTCTTCATTTAGTCGAATTCCACAATGGCTTGAAAATGTATCAAAAAAATCTTTAGATTGGCGCGTTATTAGACGTGTTGTTGCTCCATTATATAAAATTCTTGATATTAAGCAACAACAAAAGATCGAAAATCTCTATAAAAAAGAAGACCGAGTTTTGATGAACAATGAGACTCTGCTTAATAATATATCCAAAGGTTATCAACGAATCGTTTTCGATGAGCCATTGAAGAGTAACAATTTTCAAATATACGGAAGTATCGTGACTTCTGATGGCGAAAAGTTGCCGGAAGTTGTGGAGTTTAGTTTGAAATCGAATTTTGGATTTTCAGTAAGCTGGAATGAAGAAACCGTGAAAGCAAAATATAATAGGTAAAAAAATTAGTGATAACACTTTTATATATCAAGCAATTAGCCATATTCTTGTATATTTTCTAGATCATTTAAGCTGCAATGGATATTAATTGGCTGCCCAAGCGAAATCGGCTATTTTGACGCGAAAACCCGCGATATCTCTGTGAAAAATGGTTTTACTGAAGTGAAACTAATGCCAAAAGCAGCAGAGAATAATAAAAATTACTCGAGGTTATGGACCATACAAATTGATATCGGAACGAAACTTTCTCGACATAATTGTAATACTTCAATTGTTATTGAATATGATCCCAGGTTAAATACAAATTTCTTTAAATCGGACTATAAAATCTCTGGATCTGTTATCGAGGTGCAAATAACAATCGATGGTGATAGGAATATTGAGTTTATAAAAAGGGATAAGCAATACCTCGCAAAAATTCGATGGTGTGTGACATTTCAAGGGGCGCAATATCGACAAGACAATTCTTATAAAAATCCCAATAATGAAGACTTACTCGAGGAACAACATAATCAAAATCAAATGTCACTTTCGAACTTGAGGGCGTTTCACTTTCCGTGTCTTCCAAAATAATATTTTTTTTAAAAAGAAAAGAGGCGGCGAATATCAAATTCCAAATACGTTCCTTATATTTCGAGCATGCATTACGGAATAAAGAACCTAAATTTTCAAGTAGGCGATCGATCCTATCAAGACTTCTGCTGTTGCTGAAAATCTCTGGAAAATTCTGCCTAAATATCAAAAAGAAGTTTACAAAAAATTTTGTCCGAATTAAAAGAAATTCATTCGTTTGGAATTTTTAATCTTCAAAAACAAACCTACGAAAAATTTTTGTCCGGACAAAAGAGATTAGAATTTTTAATCATCAATTTGAAAACTTGCTCTTGCTCGGGGCGCTTAATACTTTTTTTAATCGATGTTTTATTTCCATCTTTATATAGTACTTTATAGTAATTTAATTTCTCAAAATTATCGATTTCGTTTCTTTAATAGTTTCGTTCTCATTTTGATTTTAAAAAAGATATTCCTTCGATTCAAACATTTTTCTTCAATCTAATAAGAGTAGTGGCTATTCTTTCGTTTGCACTTTATATTTTGATATGAATTCGATTATAGACTTTATAAATTAATTTTTACTTTTTCATATTGGCTTATTGATTTTTATCTGTTTTTCAATTATTTAGCATATTATTATGTATTCACATATTTAGCATATTGTTGTATTTCATAAAAATTATATATATTCAATCCTATTTATAAAAATATAAAAAATCATATAATAAAATTTTATATGGTAAATTTGCTCTTTTCAATAAATTGTATGTTTTAAAGTTCTATCCATTAATATGATAAATCATTGTATTTTGCAAAATAAAATATATGATACTATAAATTCTCTATAGAACTTGGAATATATAATAGGAGAAATACTGTGATTGGATGAGAATATTTTGAATAGAAAGAGATATTATATACAGTGAAAATCAAAAGAAATACAGAATCAAAATTTATAATAGAATAAAGGTTTTTCTTTCTATATAAAAGCTTTCAATTTTATAGTAGCTGTTATAAGTATCTGATTATCCCTGATTTCTTCTACAGATAAGCAAATTTAACTTTAATTTTTTATTTAAAAATATATAACACTATTATTTTTATTAATAGATAACAAGAGAGAATTAATAATTATTTTATATTTTTGATTTAATTTAAATTATATTTTTCAAAATAATAAATAACAAGTTTTTTTATAAAAAAAATTTGGAATATAAAAATATTTAAAATAAAATAATTTGAAAAATTTGAAATAATTTGAATTTTATAAAGAGAGCAGTAAAATATTACAAGTTTGTTCAATTGTAAATAAACAGAAAAGATTTAATAATAATTAATAAAAAAGAGTACATTTAAAATTATTATAATTTAAAATTATAAAAAATATAAAGTTATAAAAAAATAAAAAATATTAGAATAAATAAAAAATATATTAAAACAAATTTTTTAAGACTTATATAGTAATAATATAACAATATCAGAATTTATTAATTAAATATAATAAAACACAGATTTTTCTTTTTATATAAAAGTTTTTAATTTTACTAATAAATATATTTTATTTTAATTAAAATAAAGATAATATTATATATTTAAACATATATTTATTTAAATATTTTAGATTTAATCTAATAAAGTTGTTCTAATTGCATATAAAATTAATTATTTTTATAATTAAATTATATACAATAACAATCAGAAATAATGCAATAACATCAAAATTTATTAATTAAATATAGTAAAATATGAAATTTTCTCTTTATATAAAAGTTTTCAAATTTATTAATAAATATTTTTCATTTTTATATTAAAATAAAGATAATATTGATATTTTAATATATATATTTTTTAGATTTTTTAGATTAATCTGATAAAACTGTTCTAATTACATATAAAGATAATTATTTTTTAAATGTTTTAATTATAAAAAAAATAGTTAATTATATATGCAATTAGAATAGCTTTATCAGAATAAATCTAAAAAAATATATATTAAAATATGATATTATTTTTATTTTAATGTAAAAATAAAAAATATTTATTAGTAAATTCAAACCTTTTATATAAAGAGAAAAATCTATATTTTACTATATTTAATTAATAAATTTTAATGTAATTATATTATTTTTAATTGTTATTATAAATCTTTATAATAATTTTAATTATAAATTAAAATACAAATAATTTATTAATAAAATATAACATTTGTTATAATATATTTTTTTTACAAATTTATTTATTAAACTTAATAAAATTATTTAAATTACTAATAAAAATATAATACTTTTATATTATTTAATAGTTTTACAAATATATAATACTAATATTACTTTTATTATATTTAAAATTTTATTTTTACTAGTACTATTATACTAATTATATTATTATTATTATATTAATTATATTATATTTATCTAATTTGTTTAATTATTTATAAATATAAAACTAATATTTAATAAAATATAAATAAATAATTATTTAATAATATTATAATATAATTTATTAAATAAATTATAAAATTTAATATAATAAAAATTTATATTATAGTACAAGTAATCTATATTTAACAATTTTGTTTCAATTTTTAAAAGCTTTTAACTTAATATAAAAACAAAATTTGATTGGTAACTTTATATTTTATAATAACTTTATAAAGTTATTGATCAAATTTAAAAAATTTTATTTTATATTAAGTTAAAAATTGAAACAAATTATTAAGTATAGATTATTTAAATTATATAACAAATAAAAAATATTATATAATAAAATTTAAATATTTATTTAATTCAAAATTTTAATATAATAATATTTTAATAAACTTAATATAATTCAAAATTAATTAAATATAAACTTTAAAATATATAATTAAAAAATAAAAGATTATATTATTATTTTTCAAGTTTTAGCTTATTAAGTTAAGATTAGATATTATTTTTATTTATACATTTTTATAAATATAATAATAAAAATAAAAGTGAAAAATTAAATAATTTATTATATAAATAGTAAAAAATAAAATAATTTGCTATATAAAAATAAAAAGTAAAATATTTTTATGAGTGATTTTGTTATTTTCAATAAATATTTTAAAATTTAATTATTATTAATAAAAAAACTTATATTATATTTGAATAATTGAGATTAAATATGAATATATAATTATAAAATTATTAATATTTTTCTATTATTTTCAATATTAAACTCTTGTAAGATATATATTAATAATATAAAATTATTTTAAAAATAAATAAGATTTTTATTATTATTATAACAATATTTTTTTGTAAATTTATTTGATTATATATAATTAATTATAAAAAATTTTTTTAATTATATATATTTAATTATAAAAATTATTTAATTAGTGGATTATAAAAAAATATACTTTATTTTTAAATAATATTTTGTATATTAGTTTGAATATATTATTAAACTATAAATTAAAATATTATAATATATTTTGCATATTATTTTAAGAATATTATTAGATTAAAATATTATAATATATAGTAATTAATAAAATTATAAAATTATACATGTAATTTTATTAATAAAATAGAAATTTTTGTCTTATATATAAGTTTTCAATTTTATTAATAAATATTTTTATTTAAATATCAAAATAAAGATTTTAATATAAAAATAAACAATTTTTATATAAGATAATAATTTTTATTTTTATTATAAAATTATATACATAATTTTATAATTTTGTTAAATATATATACAAATATCATTATAATAAAATTTTAATATATTTTAAAATCTAGTTTTTGTGACCAAATTCCAAATTAATTTTTATAGCAACAATAGTAATTATATATAAAAAAACAAATAAAATAAAATTCAAGCACAGCAACAAATATACCAATTTTTAATCAGTCAAACTTGAAGAACTAAAAGAGATAAAATAAAAGACTAAAAGATAAAAAGTAAATATACAGTAGTAATTAAAAATAGTGAAATAGTAAAAAAATATTAAAACATAAAATATTTTTTCAGAAGTTTAGATTTAATTTATATGATATCCTCTCATTGCATATAAAGTCAATAATTTTATATATGTTTTAATTATAAAAAAATTATGTAATGAGAGGATATCATATAAAATTAAATCTAAAAAATCCGAAAAAATACGTATATGTTAAAATATGTGATACTATTTTTATTTTGATGTAAAAAAATAAAAAATATTTATTACCGTATTGCGCTTATTACAGTACCCCCTGGTAAAGTACCCCCTTTTATAGTAGGGGAGATACTTTACCAGGGGGAGGGAGTACTGTAGTAAGCGCTACACGATAGTAAATTAAAAACTTTTTTATACAGAAAAAAACCTGCAGTTTTCGTATTTTTACTAAGAATTTTTTTGCCGTTGCATTATTTTTGATTGCTACTATATATAATAATTTATTATGGTATTTGATTCCAAATCATTAATATGTATGATGTAATTGTTAATTTTTTAAAAATACTTCTAGGGTGTATTGGTACCGTTATCGTTATTATTACATGTATTTTAATCACCATTGTGTGTAAATCAATTCTGTTTTTAAGCATTTTATTATTCAAGTGTTTCAATAAATTATTAAATTTAATTGCTATATTAATAAACATAGTAACGACAATTTCGCAAACGTAGTGCTGTTGCGTGCTACTATTTTAATCGGTCAAATAGGGGTTTTTACGCAACTGGATGAGAGCTAGACTGAATTATTTACGAGTAAAGGGTTTCTTTGGGTGTTCTAAAGGCTT
>CAJVPL010001625.1:0-12742 GCA_910591945.1 Ambispora gerdemannii | reverse complement strand
TTATCAGTTTATATCCTCTCCCAACCCAGGTTCTCGTTTGTAAGCTAATTTAACGATTAGTGAACAAACTTGTAACACTATAAATAAATATTAATAATTAATATTTGTAATATTTTTTTATACTTAGAAAAATTTGGTATATTACATAAAATTTATGGAAAGTTAAAGAGATTAGATACTTTTGATCATATTTATAATTTATAAAGTGAAATTTTGTATATTTTGACTTTCACTCTTGAAAGATACTAATAATTGAAATATTTTAATAGACTCTATTAATTATAAATTATTTAGTCTTTATTCTTTACTATTATATTACTTTTAATTTATTCTTTCTAATAATTGTTGAATTAATAATAAGATTGCTTTCTTTTTGATTGGTAATTATAAAATAATTATCAACAAATTATATTTTTATATATTTTAATATTTATTTTTATCTTTTTATTTTTTTTGATATTTTTTTATTCTTAATTTAATTTTTTTACTATTAATATATCTTATATTATTACCAACAAGAATATTATTAATTCAAATTTTATTATCTTAAACTAATTATATTTATATTAATTTTATTTTTTATTTTATTTTTATTTTCATTATTATTTTTATTTTTATTTTTGAATATTATCTTTTCTTATATTTTTTGTTATTTTTTATTTATTTTTGATTTTTGTTCTTCTTTAATATTCTTTAGTATAATAATATAGTTTAAAATAATTATTAATTATATAATTGAAAAAACTATTAAAAATATATAAAAAAAGTTTTTCATTCTAGAAACTCTCATGCTTTAATTTAATAAAAATAACAAAGTTTTTACTTATAATATTATACTTGTAAATAAGGTTGCTTGCCAAAATCTCTTAGTAACTGCTGAAATTCTGTCAAAATTATAATAAACTATTAATAAATAGCCCACCAAAATTCTGATGAGTTTTGAAATCTGTTATAACTGAAATTATGCTGAAATTCTAATTAACAATTAGTGTATAATTCATCAAAATTATGATGATATTTTTCTGAAAGAATTTAGGCAAGCATTCTTACTTGTAAATATATTATTATTTTTATAATTATTTTCAAATTTTGATTTTAAGTAGTGAATGTATTTTCACTTCAAATAAGTTATTGATTTTAGTATTTTTATTTATTTTAGTTTATAATTTTTAGATTATATTAATAATTTCTATTTATTTTGTTTAATATATTAACATGTTTAATAAATTTAATTATTATTTTATTTTATTAGATATTCTCAATAAATCTTATTAGTTTATTATTAATTTTATTAGGTTTTTTTTAGTTTAATTTATTTTTTCTCTTTAAATTTTCTCTTTGTTCCTATTTTAATCTTTAATATTAAGTTAGTTTGCATATAAATTACTATAGAAAAACTTTAAAATTTTTAGTAAATTTAATTAATTATAAATAATTTAGTTTTTGTTCTTTTACTATTATATTACTTTGTTAATTCATTAATTCTAACAATTTTTAAATTAACAAGAAAGTATAATAATAATTCTTTATAGTATATTTTTTTTGTTATTAAAATTTAGGTATTTTAAAATTTATCATATTGTTATTATCAATGAACAAAATTTTTTGATTTTAGCTTTTTGAAATAAAATAGCAAAAGACAAACTGTAAATATTGCAAATTCTAAATGAATATATTTCCAACATTGCTAATTTTCAGATCTGGTAGATTTTTTAGTAAAAATAACAGCATAATATTGTAAATTCTCTCTAATATGCAAATAAAAAATAGACTTTTCTTTTTGGTATATAACATGAAAATATGATCTTTTTTATCTGTTTTTATTAAAATATAATATTTATTATCAATTTTTATCATTCTCTTCAGCATTTGTCATCACTTCTTGTCATCTTTCAGCATTTTCTCATTATCTTTCAGCATTCCCTCATCATTTTTAATGTCTTCTCATTATTCTTTAGCATAACTCCATCAATTTTTAATTCATCTTACATCAGTTTCTTTCATAGATATTAAAGTATTCAATATAAACATTTTTATTAATAACTAAAGTAGTATTAAAAATAACAAATGACATGAAACACAAAAAAATGTATAAAAGAACAGCCTATATATTATTAATAAAAAACAGAATTCATATTGTGAACAATTATTCTTCAAATAAGCTACTTGTAAAAAGAGAATTCATATTGCGTAAGATTGTTCTCCAAGCAAAATTAAACTTGAATTATTGCATACAATTATTCTTTCTAAGTAAATTATCACTTGTAAAACTCTTTCCCCTCCTATTTTTCCCCACTTTAATTATTATATTGATTGTTGGTTAGATCCTTTGTACCAGAAAAGGCATTATTTTATATAGAATCGCATTGTTAATGAAAAACCATTGTCTAGAAAAAGCAAAGATTGTTAATAATATTTTTAAAAGTTTAAGGCTTTTATCTATAAAAAGCAATAGTTAAGAAAACCCCCAAACACTCACCTGAAACATATAATCTAGAAAAATTATATCAAAAAGACAGTAAATTATCAAAATTATTGGTAATAACTTAACTGAAGTCTATTTTTATTAAACAAAAAAAAACGTAAAAGATTGCTTCTTGCTAATCAATCTTCAAGATAGAATTAACAAATTATCCATATTGATAAAATATCTATTGTATAAGAAATAAAGATTTTTGTGCTGTTGTTACACTTATAATTAATGTGGGGCGATTTGAAGTTTTTCTGACGCAACAAAACTTTGGGAGAGATTATTAGACTGTGTGATGTTTGTTTGGTATCTAAAATCTGTGCTGATATCTACAGATATTATTGATTACGTTGATTGGGAGAGAGAGATTATGTGTTTCAGGTGAGTGTTTGGGGGTTTTCTTATCTATTGTTTTTTATAGACAAAAACCTTAAACTCTTAATAATATCACTAACAATAATTACTTTTTCTAGATGAAAGCCTTAAACTCTTAAAAAATAACGATCACACGAAAACGGCTTTTCATTAACAATGCGAATCTAAATAAAATAATGCCTTTTCTGGTAAAAAGGACCTAACCGACAATTAATATAATGATTAATGGGGGGAAGAGATTTTACAAGCAATAATTTACTTAGGGGGAGAATAATTGTACGCAATAATTTCGCTTGGAGAACAATTGTTCGCAATGTGAACTCTTTTTACAAGTAGCTTTAATTGTTCGCAATATGAATTCTATTTTTTTTTAATTCATAATTCTTTTTATTCTGTTTTTTTTTTTAGTAGCCCGTAGGCCGTTCTTTTATACATTTTTTTTGTTTTGTGACATTTGTTACTTTTTAATACTATTTATTAATAAAAACGTTTATATTGAACATTTTACTATCTATGAAAGAAACTGATGTAAGCTGAATTAAAAACTAATAGAGCTATGCTGAAGAATGACGTGAAGACGCTAATAATGCTGGGGGAATGCTGAAAGATGATGGGAGATGTTGAAAGATGACGTGTAGACGCTAATAATGATGGAGGAATGCTGAAAGATGACGTGGAGACGTTAATAATGATGGGGAAATGCTGAAAGATGATGAGGAGACGCTGAAAGATGATGACAAATGCTGTATTTCGACAAAAGCAGGCGTAGAGGCGCTCGCATTTTCATACTGTATTCCAAAAGGGAAACCTGTTGTTTTTAACTGCACGTCAGGGGAATTTACAGTATTATGCTGAAAAATCTACAACAGCGTTGCTGATGATTGTGATGGGAATTTGCTATAGCGACGCTGAAGATTCTATCGGATTAGGAAATCTGCAGCATTGTTAATGGGAATTTGCTGAAGCAACGCTGAAAAATATATCGGTTTGGGAAATCTGCATCAGTGTTGATAATCGTGATGGAATATGCTGTAGACGCTGAAAAACATGTCGGATTAGGAAATCTGCGATGTTGATGAAACATCCGTTCGACGTTGGCGACATCCACGGCTCATCTTTCGCCGTTTCATCCAGAAAAGCCGGAATTGGAGATTTTTGTTCGCCGGCGGTAACAATAGCTGTGTCATTTGAAATTCCAAAATGACGCACATCAATTTCAAATTCCGAAACGACGCACGTCCAAAACGACGACGTATAACAACATATCGATATATAATTCACAAAAGCAATACAGATATAGCGACGTATTTTCCGCCACTGAAAATTATCGGTTTGATTCTCAGTTCATTTGGCGTCTTTCAATACAAATAAATAATTTTTCTGATTTTATTGGCGCGCATTTAAATCAAAAACGAGATATTAATTTACGAGTAGTCGATTTCGACATTTGAATTTCCTAGCGTCAAAAAAATACAAATAATAGTACTATTTCAAGTTTTCTAGTGGAAAGCTCATTGAAAAAACGGCAAGTACATGTATCGAATTCAATAATCTTATGCGAAGTTTCTTAATTAAGCTAGCCTATAAAAACCAAGAATCTAAAATTTACGGGAATTGCAAGGAATGGACGAAACGGCACGGCATGGTACGTACAAGCACGGGAAACGCTGTCTACGGTAATGGTACGGATTTGACAGTCCGTACCTACCTATCGTTATGTGCTAAAAAAAACCTGTACTAAAAACAAGTTTATGTATACGGAGTTTGTTGTTTTTCCGTGCGTGCTTATACGTGTCATTTCGTGCCATTCCTTGCAATTTCTGTGGATTTTATGTGCTGCTTTTTTTTTACATTAAGATGATTTCCAGAATATAATAACTTTTTCTTTCTTTTTTGGTTAATTATCAATTAATACAAATAAACATCAAAGAAAATTTATCTTTGTAATAAGGAATCAATATCTTGTATCATTCTTAAGTATGTATCGGTATGTACATGTACGTATCGATATCGTCGTACGTTATTCCGTGAAGCCCATTTATTTTACTGAACTCAATTGTTGTTATTGGAAATTGACCAATCAAATTGGGAGATCCTTGCTATAAACGGTTTCTAATTTTTCCTAAGGAATTTTCATCCTCTCATTCCATTTAGACAAGTTTTCTAAAAATATCAAAGAAGGTAATACAAATTTTAAAGCATTTAAAATCTTTATCTAGCTCTATAAAGACTCACAATATTTTAGATTTTAACTCACGCTGTCTAAAAGACAGCCTTACACCCTGCTATACCTAACCAGCCACACAACCACATGCATTCTACATGGAATATACGTATATCGATATGATTTACGTACTGGCGTAATTCTTACGTGGCTGACCTATGTTGATTTTACGTGTTATTGCCAACGATAATTGATTTAACTTTACGTACTTATCCAAATAATAGATACCGACGAAAACATTTATCTACCGTTACCTAGTGCAATAACGTATGATTTTTAGAGTTTTTTTTTACATAATAATAAAATTATATATTGATGTCGACTATCGCCAGTACATGTACGTATATTCATTGTAATTTACAGTTTTAGTATCGGTATATCGATATGTAAATGTTGATCGACAAATCATTATGTAACATTACCGTACGTAATTGTCTCTAAATTTTTCACCTACTAATCCAAGTATGTAAGTACTTGTATTACTGGTTGGTCAATGCAGTGCTACGAGAAGGAATAGCTCCCTTTATCAGTTTATTTTTGGACATTTCTAGAGACGTATAAATTGATTTTTCTTTCAATCTTTGTCTGGTTGATAGTTTCGACAGCTCATAATAACCAATAAAACCAAAAAAATATTAAAACATGTTCTTATTCCCATTAATTTATTCATGTTTTATTTTCTTTATTCCAATCATAAATGCGCAATCATCTTACGCGCCGAATGGTTTACGATTAGCAGAACACGGAACACTTATCGACAACAAAATTATATTCTTTGATAGTGCTGACTTTGGCATTAATAATACCAATGCTTTTTCCTTAGACCTTTCTGTAAATTGGACCACATCAGCACCAGCATTTACCAAAATCGATAATCTATCCAATGCACCAACATTTAACTATGCTGCTTTCAGTGCGCTTAAGAAGAACGATCGCTCGTTAATCTATGCTTTTGGTGGATTGATTGTAAGTATAAGTGCACATTTAATATGCTACTATTGAATTTTTAATTAATTTTTAAATGCAATGAAAAGCCAACCAATAATAGTGATTGGACTAAAGGAACTCCCGTAAGCGACTTTTATAAAATCGATGTAACGTCTTACCCAATTTCAATTTCGTCAGTATCCGGAAATACTCCAAGCGCACGCTGGGCTCTTAATTCGATTTTTGATGACAACGGAAAACTTTATATCTGGGGTGGAGAAACGCTTGCAACAGATCAAACCATGTACATATTTGACACATTTGACTCAAAGTGGAGCCAAATTCTTCCTTCTTATGTTCCTGCGCAGAGATCACAATATTCGGTGACTTTTAATGATGACAAACTTTATTTTATTGGTGGCGTTTTTGCAAACACTACAGGTCAAAAATGTGTCGATATTCGCGAGGTAACCCATGCATTCATTCATTGTATTCAATTATTTAAATTTTGTTTGATTAAAAACCAAATGCAATATTGAAAATCATTCTATTAAAGATCTTGATATATGATACTCTCAATACAGAAAATCCGTGGACTATAAAAGTAAGTGAGCGTTGTGAAGAAATTAGATTTGCAATAATGCACTAATAATTTTGGTTGAATCAAAAGAATGCGACAAATAATACATCTATAAGTAACCGTTATGCTCATTCAGCTGCTTTAGGTAAGAGAGTATTTTCAGTAATAAATGTTTTAATTATCACCAAATCATATTGATAACTCATATAAATCATAGAACCCAACAGACTAAATATTATCCTGTATGGTGGTTCAAAATCGAATGATTCGGGAGTTCCGCCTGATTATTTGATTACTTTACACTTGCAAACATTCGAATTTTCAGAGATTATAACACCAAACAAACCTAGCATTGAAGATGTATCGAGTTTTCCTACGACGGTCATATATAATTATTATATGATTGTATGTCTAGGTAATTATTTGATTAAAAGCTAAAGCTAATAATAAATACTAATTTTTGCTTTTGAAATTCAAGGGTCTTTTAAGACAGCAAATACTAATCGAACAGTTATCAAAGTCTTGGATTTAAATTATACATGGGCTGATCATTTTGTCGCAAATTCGTCTCAAGGCGCAAATTCTACAGCATCACCTGACAATAACAAAAAAACTATAATGATCGTTGCCATATTTGGATCAATTGTTGTGGTTTTGGCTGTAGGCTTCATGGTTTATTTATTACGCAATCGAAGAAAACAACAAAATGCACCAAACAAGCCTGTATTGCCCACTCAAGCCAATCCCGATGCAGCAAAGAATGAAACCTTGCAAGAGCTTAATAAGCAAAATATGGCTTCTATGTTGTTATATTAGTCGTTGTATTCTAAATATAGTATGTATCGGTATAGTATGTCGGTATATCCAATAAATATTTTAAATAAATAACTACATATATAAAACAACCATATAAACAGCGGTGTTACGCTATTCAATAGTTACATGTACATGTATTTTTTTCAGTAAATACATAGATATGTCGATTTAATAAAAGGTTATCACTCACTTCACTGGGTTGCTGAATAGCGTGACTCTATAAACAGAACGTTTTTTGCTTTCATACAACTTTTTTTGGTTCGTATTTCTGGTAATGTAATTTCTCTTCTATTAATTGGTCGTCGACAAAAAGAAGTCATTTGATATAACCTATACACTGAATCCATACTTAACTATTTTTCGATGACCATGCTGAATCGCCCATTCATACTATATACATGTAACATGTACAGTATATAGTGCTAGTACCAGGTTTATTACAGTACAATACAGGATAGTAGTTTTCTCGAAAAGAGGGCTCCAACCAAGATCGATATAGCCAGAATTTCTCCAATAACAGAGCCGGCTGTTACATCATCATCATCACGTGGATCCAAATTTTCTAGCGGATGGAGGTTCTAACTCTATTACTTTGAATCTATTGTTTGAGCAAACCTTGGAACCTATTTATCATTTGATGTTAATTTCAAACGGGTAGCTGTGCCTTATAAACTTAATTGGAGGCAAATCAAATTCAAACTCAATTTGGTTAAGAAGCACCTACCAATACTATTATCTTGTCTCTCATCAAAGTTTGTAATTGGTCGAAAAAGTGTAAAAGTTCAAGTCGATGTCATTGGAGATTCGATGCAATTACGTATTCCGTTATCAATGCATAGAATAATAATATTACTGTCTACATGTATATAAGCTCAATTAAATATCCGTTGAAAATGAATATAATAAATATTAAAAATTAACCTGATAGCTGAATGCTCGGATCGAGTTTCTCCGTTGCGTTTCCATTTGCTATCTATTATTAAATGGCTATTCTAATTAATTATATCATAAATTAATATCCTAACCAAATAAACCACAACTCACTCTCGTTATAGTGAAGAATTTTTTTAGAATCATTAACAAACTTCAACTCGATATAGTGAAGTTAAATAATATTATCTCGTTATAATCTATAGTGAAGGTTTTTCCCTTACCGATGTTTTCACTATAATGAGAGTGAGTTGTAACATTAAAACATTAATATGTTGTAACCGAATTAGCAGTAAACAATGAACTTCTGGATAGATACATGCAACTAATCAACTCTTGGATGCGGATAAAAATCTAGCAAACCTGATCATTGACCCGTTTCTTTTAAACATTTTTCCTTGAGTATCAATAACTGCTCAAGTCTTTTATTTTTATTTTATTATTTATGTTTTTATTTGATGTCCAGTTGCTCACTCGTCTTGTATATCGATATATGAAGAAAAATTGTTCTTGTTTCTTTTCTAGACATAGAAAACACCAGACCTTTGACATCAAAACTCATCAAACATTGTTTAAAGTTCAAACTTGTGCATCCAATTAAAGCACAGGATTTTTGAAATCAATTTGATTGGACGCGCAAGGTTGAATAGAACTAGATACAGTGAGCGCTCGTTACAATAACACTCTTTAAGATAACATCTCGTTATACTAACACAAAATCTCTTCCCCCGATCTCATTACTGTAATAAGCTTTCATAGTATTTATTTTTTCGATAGAGTAACATCTCGATATAATAACACCAAATCTCTTCCCCCGATACGTTATTGTACCGAGCGCCCACTGTATTTTCGTAACATACTTAGCTAATCAATATTAGATTATGATGACACATACAGCGATACCCCAAATTTCAAAATTTTTCGCAATGTATCCAATAATTTAATGAGAATTTTGGTTAAGTTAGGGCTAAAATTAAGATCATTTGCTAGACAAAAGGTAATTAAAGCAAAATTTTGCAAGGATGCTTTTTTGTTAGACCACAAAAGGCAATTTCATATAAGTTATTTTTCAAAAATAATGGAGTTTTTGCGTTACACATTGATCTCGCAATTTATTACACATTTTAAACTTCTAGGGTCGAGTATGATCATAGTTGAATACATTTCGAGTTACATATTAATATGCATGTATGTATGTAATATTGGTCACCAAAACTCCATCATAGCAAATTTATATCGATATAGATTACGTAGATCGATCTGGTGGGTTAATCCATTTTCTAAAAATAAAATCGAATAATCTAATTTTAACATAAAAACTTAACGTTAATTTGTGTACCTAATTATCGAATCTACCTACCACTATATATCTATTTTTTAATCGCTCATATTTCGATGTTCAAGACTAATTTCATGAATCAGCACATTTTAAAATATCTATGAGCAGTTATTCTTAGATAACACCAGAGATCTTGAGGTTTGGGGGTGCGCTTTTTTTCTGGTCGCTGTATATAATATATATGGAAAATGATAATCCAATGGGTTGTCATTTTCCAGCACTCGGCTCATTTAATAAATTTGATATCGATATGCATTAATAATGCTGTAGTTTGAATAGTAAAAATCAAGCTTCTGCAGAAATTCTTATCATACTACAAACAACACCATTCTTAGTATAATCGAATATACTGTATCTATATATTAAACACCAGTTATCGCTTGAAACTTACTTAAAGGTTCCGAAAAAAACGAACACAGAACCGAATACAACAAAAAAATTTATGTGTTTTTACCACCTAATACAGAATCGGACAAAACCGTTAGGATCCTTACTTAAAATGAAAAAATCATCCGACATATTTAATAGATCATGCTTGCATGTGAAAGGAACCTTTTACGTAATTCTACAAGAAAAAGGCACATACAACTGGATATTGTAACATTTGAATCAATGAACAAGTTGCATATTTTTGTACAAATGATGATATATTACATGTAATTAATTACAATGAATAGATGCACAGTTATACAAACAATAATCACAATAATTACGTATTCGGAAAGGGAGAGTACGTATGTATAACAATACAATAATTTTAAAATTCCTAATTCAAAAGAGAAAGGAAACAGATATAATTAAGAGTTTATTTTATACATATGAAAACTAGTACCGTAATCAACTAAATTTCAAAAATATTTATAAAATAGAGTTAATAACAAATCTCGTCATTCCCCGATTATAGGGCTGTTGATGGTCCGATTCCTATGTTTTACATAGGACCGCCAATCAGTTCGGTCCTATGATTTAATAGGGCTGATTAACATCCATAACTGATTTGCAGAAAAAGTGTTTAGAGTTTAATAATCTTTCAGCATTAGTACATGGTAATTTTGCCACTTAGCACTAAAGATGATCTCTGGTCTACGTTTCGATAATGATTAGGATTAGTTTAGGGTTATTGCACATCGCAAACAGGAACATAATATATAGTGAGTTTCGCAAGGAACATTTTTTTTATTAGAACACAATTGACTGTTTCTTGAGTGAATTTCAAGATACATGCTATTTTTCAAAAATAAGCGTTTGTTTTCAATTTTTTGTGTAACATATTGATCTTGCGATTTGATTGGACATGATTTTAAGGTGATAAGAATCACATGACCTCATCGCTATGACTAGAGTACTAGTATATTATGTCTTTCATCAACTATTAATACAGCTGCAATAGCATTTCCATTACTTTTAGTGTTTTTAATAAAGTATAAAATATGAAAACTGTGTTTAGAAAATTATTTTTTATTTGATAAAACTCGACTTAATGACAGAGAATATCAAGTGACTATTGGTCATATTGTTCATGTTATTTGATATTTCTTATGCACTCAAATGACAAATGATCTAGCAACAAGAGTTATTTCAAAAAATTAACTGGTAATAAATGAATTAATTTGTTTATTTTATTTCTAGTACTCACATATTCAGATTTTATAACTTGCTTTTTGTTCAAACAGCTTTTTATAAGTTTATTTTAATTTTATTGCAATTTTAAATAAAATAAAATTTATTATTATTTAACTTAATTATGCAAATCGAGTTTATAATTAAAAAGTATTTAATATATTATCAATTTTAACTTAAAATTTTCATGATTATAATTTTATTATAATTTATATTGACAGTTATTTATAATGTATGTATATTACTGATTTTTCTTCTAATTTAAATATTTATTAAGTTAAAATATAATAAAGAAAAAATTTTGAAATAAAAATTGGAATATATTATAATTTATTTAAATTTCAATTAAAAATATAATAATAAAAATTAATTACAATCTGAATATAGTAAATTTTAATTCAAAAATTATTTATAATAAATTTTTTTATTATAATAAATTAATTAATAAATTCTTAATATATAGTGAGAATCAAAAATAACAAAATTTATTAATTAAGTATAGTAAAATACGAATTATTTTATATAAAAATTTTTAATTTTACTAATAGATATTTTTTATTTTTATATTAAATGAAAATAATATTACATATTTTAACGTATATTTTTTAGATTTAATCTGATAAAGTTATTATAATTGCATATAAAATTAATTATTTTTTTATAATTAAAATATATAAAAAAATAATTAACTTTATATACAATTAAAATAGCTTTATTAGATCAAATCTAAAAAATCTGAAAAAAATATATGTTAAAATATATAATATTATTTTTATTTTAATATAAAATTAAAAAATATTTATTAATAATATTGAAAACTTTTTATATAAAGAGAAAAATCTATATTTTAATTAATAAATTTTGATGTTATTGTATTATTTCTAATTATTACTATATATTATAATAATTAAATATAATTATTTAATTAATTTATTACTTTATTTTAAAAATTGTATATATTTATAATTAATTTATATATATTATATTTTTAATTATATTTTTAATAATTAATTAATATTTTAATTTAATACTAAAATATTATAAGAGTAATATTTCAAAAAAATTATATATAATATTTACTAAAAATTTATTAAAAAATTTATTAATTATAACATAAATAAAAAATTTTATTATTTAAATTACTAGTTTTTATTAAGTATTAATAAAATATAATAAAATTAAAATTTTTGTCTTATATAAAATATTTCAATTTTATTAATAAATATAGAAAATTATAATATTAATAAAAATTATATAAATATTCAAATATATTCTTGTTATCTATACTATAAAATAATATTATTTAAATCAATATATTTTATTATTTTGCTTTGTTCTTTTTTATTATTATTATTATTTTTGTTTTTTATTTTTTAATTAATAAAAAAATATAAATATTAAAGATAACTTAATATTAAAAAACTAATAAAATTTTGTGTAAAAAATAGTTAAGAGAAACCA
>CAJVPL010001624.1:0-12745 GCA_910591945.1 Ambispora gerdemannii | reverse complement strand
TAATATATATTGATTCAAGATCTGTATAACTTCTTATAAAGCTATTATACAAGAAACAAGAATACTTTGTCAAAAGAGTGTAGGAGAGGAGTTTGCACTTGATTACATACTCTACATAAAGTGCAAACTACTTTTTTTGAATGATCAAAACTACGTGATAACTAATTAAACGTGATAATTGGGAATTACTATCTAAAAAAACTTGTTCATATCTAATTCTAACAACTACGATACATGTTGCTTTTATACAAATCCAAGATATAATTACAAATTCATATTCACTATATTACTTAAATTCTATCGGTTTAATATTCATTCACTCATTCATTTGCTCGTTCGTTTAGTTATTCATTCGTTCACTCATTCGCTTGTTCGCTCACTTGTTTGCTCGCTTCATGTGATTTGATCTTTATTCAATAAAATATGAGATATGTATAATCCAATAATAAAATATTATAATGAAAGGTCATTATACAACAATATTATATTCTGACTTCAAAGATTTAAAGACATTTTTAATATTTGACATTGAAATTTTGAGAATTCTTTTTAGCAGTTCAGTTATTGTATTAAAAGAACACAATTGTTACCAATCTTTAAGTGATTTTGTCACTAGTATTTTTAGTACTTATTCATATTTAGTCTAATAGTCATAAAGTATTATTAATACTTTAAATTGTCATTAAGATATTGGAAGTTTCTCTTTGAATATTCCTTAAATTTTATAAATACCTTTGAGTATTTCGAAAGCTCCATCAAAATGGTAACAAAATTTTGATGTTCCCTCTGTGGAGATTATTTTGATATCTTTCTTGTTATTTGTGTCAGTGAGAACAATAATGTATTTTTTTAGGAATATATTTTTCTTCAAAGTAGTAGATTTTTCTTCAAAAGTAATAAATTTCTCCTTGAAGATAATTAGCTTTTCCTTAGGGTTATAAGTATTACAGTTATCATAAGAAAGTCTTTTACAGTTTTTATACCAATAACAAAAACATGAATAGAGCGTATATTATCAATTTTGGAACTTTTCTTTCATCTCATTTTCATATCTAATGATTCTTGCGACTTCTACACAAGACTAATATTGTTTTTCACAATGCAGTGATGTTCTCCAATCTTTTGATTTGCAAACATGTGGTACTTGGCTAAGTTATTCTCGAATAGTTCTTTCAGGATGATTGAATTTAAGATAGTAATATTCTTCAATTGAAATTAATTTTGTCATTTTGAAAATTTTATGATTCTCATTCCAAAGATGATGTAAGGTTTAACCAATCCCAAAGCTTAGTTTATTGACTTCTTGGTCAGATTAGCTAACTCTAATTTTGAATCACAATTATTGATTCTAACTTATTATTTTCAAGATATAGTTTTAAATGATCTCCATTGTAAGGATTTTTCAAAAGTTTTTCATCTATTGTTCTTAGTCGATATGCTCCTTTATCAAGTTTTTTATGGATATAAAATAATTCTTTTCATTTTTGTGAAAATTTTTCATGATACCAATGCTATATTTTCATCCTCTTCATTAAGATTTATCTTCGATAAAAAATATTTGTGCATTTTTATCCTGTTGATATAATTCTTTTTGTTTTTGTTGGGATTTTTGTATATTTTGATGAATTAATTTTTTGTTAATTTCTAGTTTATCCATTATAATACAAGCTCGTTTAATAATTTCATTTGTTGTTACTTTGTTATTATTATTTATTGATTTTAATGTTAAATCTATTGGTGTTATTGCTTGTCTTTCATAGATCAAGTAAAATGATATAAACTTGGTTGTACTTTATTGAATAGTTTTATAAGTGAATAGTACTGAAAGTAAATAAAAATTCCATTCATTTTTGTGTAATTGTACAAAGTTTCGCATAATGTTCTAATTAATTCATTGACAAAGATTGTTCCTCTATTTGAAATTAATTCTATTGGAAATTCATATCTACAAATAATATCTTCATATAGAAATGGTATTATTGTTCTTGAAATGGTATTAGGAATTGCTCTGCTTCTGCTCATTTTGTTCCATAGTCAATAGCAACTACTATATATCTGTTATTATTAGAGATGAGTGATAATGGTCCTACTAGATCAATTTCAATTTTCTCAAATAATAGTTTTATTTCAATTAGATATGAATTATTCTTTCTTAGTCTTCCTTTTTTTTGACAGATATCACAAGCTTTAATGTAATTTTCAATATCTTTATATAAGTTTGATCAATAATAATTTTGTGATATTCTATGATATGTTACTTTAATATCAAAGTGTCTGGTATGAATTACTGAATGTTTATTGAATAATATTTCTTTTATTTTAGTTATTTTAATAAATTTTAAGAGTTGTTTATTATTGTGTTAATAAAGTATTTGATTTTTCATAAAGTAATATTTTACTTTATTTCTGAATTTTTGTTGTTCTTTTACTATTAAATTTTCTGATAATTGTAATATGTTCAAATAGTTAATGAGTTGGTTATATTCAAGTAAATCCATAATATTAATTGGATTATTTCAAAGTTAAGTATTCAAGTTATTGTACGCAATGATTAAATTATCTTTTTGTGTTTTAATCTACATTGAATCTAAGGTTGCTTGCCAAAATTCCTTAGTGACTGTCTAAATTCTGTCGAAATTATAATAAACTATTAGTAAATAACCCGTCAAAATTCTGACGAATTTTGAAACCTGTCGTAACTGAAATTATATCGAAATTCTAATTAACAATTAGTATATAACCCGTCGAAATTATGACGATATTTTTCTGAAAGGATTTAGGCAAGTATCCTTAATTGAATCTGGCTTGAAATGTTAAGAGAGTAGATCTACATTTGAATGTAAGCATCCTTTATAATATTCAATATTAAAGTTGTAGTCTCACAAAATCATAATCCATTGGCTAATCTATCAGAAAGATTTGATTTGTTGAATAATGTTTTTAAGACACTATGATCAATGATAACAGTAAATAAAATAGTTGATTGTAGATATGATCTGAAGTATTGAACTGTTCAAACAACGTCTAAGCATTCTAATTCAGTAGTACAATAATTTATTCATGTATACTGGTTCTTCTACTAGCATAAGCTACTATATGTTCTTATTATCTATTTCTTTTTGCGCAAGTACAACACCTAATCCAAAACTAGAGATATCAGTATATAAAAGAAATAGTTTTTCGAAGTTAGGATAAATTAAGATTGGTGATAATATTAAATGTATTTTAGTTCTTCAAAGACTTTTTGACAGTTTTCATTTCATGTGAAAAATTATTCTTTCTTCATGAGCTGGTGTAATAGAATGGTGATTTTAGCAAAGTTTCTAATGAAGCATCGATAATAAAAGACTAGTCCTAGAAATTCTCTTAGTATTGTCAAATTAGTTGGAACTGGAAAGTTTTGTATGGCTATAATTTTTGCAGAATCAGGTTATATTTCATTCTTTTCAATAATATGTTCAAGAAAAACTAATAAAATCTTTCCAAAGTAGCATTTATTTGGATGTAATTTTAATTCATTTTTTCAAATTATATTAAAGATAATTCTCAAATGTTGTAAATATTCTTTAAAGATTTTTTGAGAATATATTGGTATCATCTAGATAAATAACTAAGAATTTGTTGATATATGATCTAAAGATTTTATTCATCTATCGCTAAAATGTTGTTGATATATTTGTAAATTCAAAAAGCATTACATTGAATTCATATAATTCTTCATTAGTAATGAAAGCAATTTTCTTTTAATCTTCTGGTTTTACTTTTATATATTAATATTTACAAGTAAGATCAAGAGTTGAAAAGTATTTGACTTTTCCAAATGTATCTAATAAGTCATCAATTCTAGGTAAGGAAAATTGATCTTTTATAGTTATTTTATTGAGTTGTCAATAATCTACACAAAATTAAAATTTTTTATTCTTTTTCTTTGCTATTATAACTGGTACTAATCAAGAGCTATCTAATGATAAAATAATATTTTGCTTGAGTATTTTATCAATTTCAGTTTTGATAAACTCTTTTTCTAGTGACAATTTTCTATAATATAGTTTTAAAGCTATTGGTTGACTAGTTTCAGTATTTATTTCATATTGGACTATATTGGTTCTATCAGAATCTGATATGTCAAATAGATCATTATATTCAGCTAATAGTTAATTTATTTGTTGTTATTTTTTGATTAAATTAGTTTCTTTATTTGTCATAGCTTGAAATAATGGTTCTGAAACTATTGTAAGTTGTTGATAAAGATCTTGTTCTTGATTGCATGTCAAACAATCTTTAAGTAACTTATTGTTCTCATAAGAATATTTTTCAAAACTAATAATTTCATTTGTTCTCATCTCTTCATAGATTGAATGAAAGAATTATTGATTATGAGTTGAGTATAATTTTCTTTTACTTGAATATTCAAAATTGTTTGGTCATCTCTTTCTTCTTTAATTTGTAGTAATAGTTGATCAAAAATTTCTTCTTCTTCTATTTCATATTCAAATTCATCATTTAAGTTAAAGTCTGTTGAATTGAATCTTCCAGATGAGCCAAATCCTTGTTGACCTCTTTCTGAATTTCCTAATTCTTCTTGAGTATTAACAATCTTTAAATTTGAGATCTTTATTAATGATAAAAATACAGCTTGAGCAATCTTTTCATTTGGTTGAATAATATATGTTTAATTAGAATTATTGTATAATATTATTTCAATATTTCCAGTATATCCAGCATTAATTGTTTCTTTTTTTATTTCAATATCTTGTTTCACTAAGAATGATCTTGATACAAGTTAACAATAAGTGTTTTCAGATATTTTTATTGCAATATGACTATCAATAAAAATTATTTTTTCTGGTTTTACTTCTAATAGTTTATCTTTTAGAAACCTTAGATCAAATTCAATATTAGTATTATGTACTTTTTCAGGTTCTTTACCTTTTTTGTTTGTCAAGATAAACTTTAATTTCAATATCATCTTTTTGAGTAAATAGAATTTTTTTGTTTTGTTTCTCTATTATATTTCTTTACTTAAAACAAGATACTGATATTTCTTGTTTTTGATTATTTATTTAAAAAATAAAAATTTTTTATTTCCAATCTACAATTGCTTGATGATTATGAGCCCAAATATTTCCTAATAAGAGATCATAATCTCTTTTTTCAATTATTAGCGTATTAATATTCAGATTTTGATTTCCTAAAGTTATTGGTAGATCTATAACTTCTCCAAGTGGTTATTCTTTATTTTCATTAATTCCAATTAAATTGATATTGCTTGGCTTTTGAATCTTTCAATTAATTTTGTTCAAATATGCTTTGGATATAATATTACTAATAGTTCCATTATTAATTATGATTGTAATATCTTTATTTTTCACTTTTCCAGCACAGTGCAAAAGTATCAACAGGTATTTGCTTGTAATTATTTTCTTATTCATTGTTAATTAATAATTGTTCTAAAAATTGTTTGTTTGAAGAGTTTTTATTTGCTAATACATGTTCATCTTCTGGAAGTGCATTTAGGAGTTTAAAGACTGTTCAGTATTCAGAAAGATCTTTTATCGATTGTTATTTTGATTATTGTTTCAATTATTATTGTCTTGATGATTATTATTATTATTTCTATTTGGATATTAATTGTTGTTATAATTATTATTGCGCTGATTATAATTATTGTTTTTCTTGTTAAAGCATTTTGCTGCGATGTGTTCAATTTTATCACAATTATAACAAGTGATTGGTAAGTTATTATTATTATTATTATAAACAACTATTTCTTCGCTCCTCTTTTATATTATCTTTTATAATTTTTATAGTATTATATTTTATTTTATGGAGCAAAATCTTAAGAGTAAGAATTCTGTTATATAATGATCTTTTATTATAATATTTCATATTATTGGATTATATATATCTCATATCTTATTGAATAAAAATCAAATCATATAAAGTAAGCAAACAAGTGAGCAAACAAGCAAGCAAATAAGCGAACAAACAAGCGAGCAAACAAGCGAACAAACAAGCGAGCAATCAAGCGAGTGAATAAGTGAGCAAACAAGCAAGTGAACAAATAAATGAGCGAATGAATAAGTGAATGGATATTAGACCAATAGAATTTAAGTGATATAGTGAATATAAATTTGTATAGCCTAAAAACTATATCTTGAATTTGTATAAAAGCAACATGTATCATAATTATTAGAATTAAATATGAACAAGTTCTTTTAGATAGTAATTTCCAATTATCACGTCTAATTAGTTATCATGTAATTTTGATTATTCAAAGAAATGTAGTTTGTACTTTATATAGAGTAGGTAGTTAAGTATAAACTCCTTTCTATACTCTTTTGACAAAGTATTCTTGTTTCTTGTATAATAACTTTATAAGAAGTTATATAGATCTTGAATTATTATATATTATAGTAGCTTAAGCAAGATTATCAGGAGCATTATAAAAGTTATCATCTTTATCCTAGACTTTCTGAACACATTGTAATAAAGTCTATTGAATATTATATTAAATAAAAGAATTATTATTATAATTCATAAATCTGTCTTTGAGATTATATTGCTAATAATACATTGCTCATAAACTTACCTTTGACTTTGTATTGCTAATAATACATTGTTTATACACTCATCTTCAATCTCATATTGCTGATAATACAAATATTATATCTTATATTCTGACTTCAAAGATTTAAAAACATTTTTAATATATATATTATATTTGACATTGAGATTTTGAGAACTCTTTTTAGCAGTCCAGTTATTGTATTAAAAAAATATAACTGTTACCAATCTTTAAGTGATTTTGTCACTAGTACTTTTAGTATTTATTCATATTCAGTCTAATAGTCATAAAATATTATTAATACTTTGAATTATTATTAAGACATTGGAAGTTTCTCTTTGAATATTTCTTAAATTTTATAAATATCTTTGAGTATTTTGAAAGCTCCATCAAAATAGTAATAATATTATTATTATAATAAAATTTTTTTACTGTCTCCTTGTTAATCTTTTTCACCCCAAAATAATAAATTTCAACAGATACTAAAATATATATTTCATCTAAAGAATAATTATTTTTTGTTATAATTCTATCAAAAAT
The DNA here is from genome assembly GCA_910591945.1 of Ambispora gerdemannii. Classification (NCBI taxonomy): domain Eukaryota; kingdom Fungi; phylum Glomeromycota; class Glomeromycetes; order Archaeosporales; family Ambisporaceae; genus Ambispora; species Ambispora gerdemannii. Next base: position 5,637 of record CAJVPL010001624.1, on the reverse strand, counting down.
AACTTTAAATTTGTTCCAGATTGTTAAGATAATATTGAAAAATAATAATTGGCTTGAGCCATTGAAAGAAGCGTGAGAAGATCTTTGAGAAGAATTAAATAAAGATGAAATATTAAATTGTTCAGATCTTAATGGAGCTATGAAATCCATTTCAGTTATTTAATTCAACTGATCACGAAGAGATTCATAATTGGTGATGATTTTATCAATAGTTTTAATCATGATATATATCATTATCAGAATTCTCTATTTCTTAACAATAAATATGATATCTTGTGATATAAAATTCATAATTAATCTTTTTACACATGTATTGAGTTTTGCAGTAAGTTGCTGTCTGATGATATATATGATGAAGCATGTGACAACAAAAATCAGATGGACAAGAATTTTCTCAGCAAATATCATTATTAATATAAAGATCAAAAATGAAATAATTTCTAAAACATTGATCAAAGATATCTATAATAGGAAAAAAATGATCGTTAGTATAAATACACGAGTGTAGGGGTAATTTAACATATATGCAAGTTAAAATTAACTTTAATTCATGTGAAATAGATAATATAAGTAAGTTTTATTTTGTTGTTCTTAGTGAAATCACTATGTCTGAAAAATATTTTTATTATCTTAGCAAAATTAATGTGCAAGATATTAAAGTTTATTAAATGATTTATTCTTAATTTTTTTACAGATATTACTAATGAGAGTGTAGAAGGATTGACTAAAGATTTTTGAATTCTTTTTATACAAGATTTCATGACTTAGAATCTGATTTATTATTTCTATTAGTAAAGATCAGAATGTATTGAAAAAAATATTAATTATGTTATTATTGTATCATTATTAAATATAGATATAAGATTCAAATATTAAAAAGAAGATCTGAATCTAAAAACTTAACAATATGTGATTTGGATAACTTAAATCAAGATATATGATATTTATTAAAGCTAGTGATTTGATAAATATTTATAATTATAATAATAACTATTATATCAAGATCTGATTAATATATATATATATATGTAAATCTGAAAGATCATGATTCGAAGAATTATCTAAAGACTTGCTCTATAATAGATTTTCATACAATTAATGATCAATTTTAAAATAATATTAAAGCAATATATAATTTTATCTAGAATCTGATTTGTGCAATATTACTCAATTTTGATTAGATACTGAATTTAATTTTATCACTTCAATTATATTTAGAGATAAAATCACATATTATCAATTATTAACAAATTTATTTTATTTTATTAGTAAAAATAGCAAAACTAACATATCATTTCTTATATTATAGAAACTTTTATAGTAACTTTGATATATAAATCAAGTATTATATAAAAATAGTTGCTAAAATGACATCATCTAATTAAATAATTTGTTAAAATTAACTTGCTAAAATTAAACCTGAAATTATTTTGACTTATTTTATTAGTAGTTGAAATTATTTTCCATAATTATTGAATTTTACAAATCAAAACAAGTATTTCTAGGTAATTTTTAAGTATTTATTAATATAAGTAATATAGCAAAATCGAATTATTTGTCAAAATATTATTTTTCCAAAAATAATTTAGGAGATCATTTTTAGTACTATATATATCTTACGAGAATATGCTAGAAAGTTTGAGCAAAAATATAATAAGTTCAACATGATAATTATTGCTTCACATCTGCTTTGTGATTATTTTTTATGGTGATTAATTTGCTAACACATATATGATTTGCATATTCTTATTGATTTGTTATTATGTGATCAGAAATTGAGCACAAATTCTACTTTTGCATGTGTAACATCCTAATACTGCGCCAAATATCGTTGAGATGCGTGATGTAGAAACATTATTCGGCTAAGCCACCGCAATTTCACTGCGCCGATGAGACACGTGCTAATGATGATTAGATATTCTCGGCGAATATCAAAAATAGCAATTTGTCAGAAAGATTTATTTTGAACATCTAAAAAACGAAAAGACGATTAGCAACGTGATAAAGTTCTTCTAGGATCTAGCTAAGCGTTATTATCATACCTTATTATTTGTTTACGAATTTATCCTCGTACGATTGATGATGATTTTGATGCATAGATAAGTTTGAAATTTATTAGAATTTTTGTTCGATTTTTACATGAAGTGGATAAAAGGGTCAACTAGTGAAACTTATGATTTGTAGTGGTCCAAGGATCGAATTTGGAATTAACTTTTGGTGAAAATTACATTAGTATGATTGCATCACGAAAATCTGTATCAACAAACGTTCCTTAAAATACAATAGAAAATTTTGACGGTAAAAATTGACAAGGGGTGTCTTTTTTTTATTAATACACTAAAATTTCACTAAGTACATGCGGGAAACAAATGCTACGCCATAAAATTATATATCCTTTTTCTGAATACTTAATAAAAAATTGCATTTAGCCTGGATTATCAAACATGCATTCGGAGCAGTAATGACAAAAAAGATTCACATTTTATTAATACAAAAAAATAAACTGCAAGACACAGAACGCAATCTAGAAACGTAATATATTTTGCTTAACAACATCCACACTTCACGGGTTTTTTACTACTATTTTGTGATTTGCAGCATACTGTTCTCTTAACTCAGAAATGCTTGCTTATTCTCACCATTACATCTGAAAAAGTAATCATATGCACTACCGGTGGCCCGTTTAATATTTTTAAAACGAGGATCAATTTTGATAATCCTAAGTTCAAACTCAGTTAGATTATTATATTTTGCCTCCTTGTTGCTAGCAAGAGTGTGAACGACCAAGAGTTTCTTCTTGTCGTAGATACTTTTAACCTGAGAATAATATCCAAACCAAGTTATGTCAAGTCGAAGTTAGAAGGATAATATTTTAAGTAAATAACACAAACTTCCCACTGATGTTCGAATTTTACGCCTTTGTAAGTTCTCTCGTAAAACAATATGTCACCCTGTTTGATATGTTGTTTGTCAAATAGCTGTTGTAAAGATATACTTATAGGATCTAAAGCTACAGACGCAAGTAATTTCTATTGAGTTGTGTTCTCTCCTTATGAAATGTTGGAAGATAAAAAAAAGTGTAATTACCCGAAGATGTGTTTGAATAGTAGTTTAAAAGCATATCACTAAGAATAACTACCTACCTTGAACCTGTATTCTCAGATGTTCTATTAATTCGTGCATTTCTTGCTTCGTATTCAGATATGGTGAATTTATGATAACATGAGTATGACCTTCGAGAGGCTGACCTGTCCAGAATTTGTTAAATTCCCCTTCTTTGAGTTCTCTCACGCCATTATTCTCATCAAGAACGAGGTTCAAAAACTCGTCTTCACAGATGTTGTGGTTCTCTACCATCCAAAGCTCTATGTCTCTGGCCTCATTGCTGGCAAATTTCTCTTTAACTTTATCCTTAAAAGAATCGACAGTATTTATAGGACCTATAAGGAAAGTTCGCTTTGTAAACGGCAAATCAGATCAATATCTACCATAATTCTGTAAATGAGCCCCATGATTAAACAAGTTACGTATTTATAATTCAATTTTATAATTCAATTTTCTAATTGATCATCCGGAAAATATTTTTTCTCTGATAAACGCCAAAACATCTGCGATTAATGAGATCCCGATTTTCAACAATATCTAAAGAGTGTTACGAAACTGTTTTATAAGGCAAAGAGAAAATGCGATTAGCAATATCGCATGATGCCAAGAAATATAAACAATGACTTATGAAGTAAGAGTGCCTCGCAACTAGAGATCCGTCACATTGCCGATTTTTGATCATTATATTATTGATTATAATTCAATAACGTATCGGTCAATATTTTCAAAAATAAAAATCTGGAACAGCTCGATGTGATTTGTATTTTTTAACACATAATTAGCCTATTTACCTGTCAACTTTTTCGATACATTCCATAAAATTTGTGCATATTTCGTATATGATTTAAAGAAACTAAATCTAATGCACGCGGAACCGTTTCTTGCAAACCTTTCCATGTATAATTGCAATGTTGCCGAGGTAATTGTAATTCTAGCTGAAATTATATGTTTCAAATCCTTCTCCACTTAAGAAAATACCGGTTAATAACCTATCAATCTTATTCTCCAAATTGTGGTCTTTCTTTTAAATATTGATCCATATGATTGTTCAGTGTTTTCGTAGATTTCCATCTCGTTTCACCCATCGACTATTCCTTCAGCTGTCAAGTCATGTGTTGAGAAGCCAAAGACCTGGCCTATTTTAGCCATTACTGTCGAGATCTTGTGTAAACTCTACGTTTCCTCCACCTCCCTCTTCCGATAAGTTTGCTTCTTTCTCCCGCTTGAATAAGCTGAAAAATGACACTGCAAAACGGCTTCCAGTATGAGTAACTTGTTGTTTGTTTACACTTGCTTGGTTGAGTTTTCATTGTTTGCGTTTGCAGGATATCTGCGAACTATGTGGTGTCTGGCTTTATCGGTCTTCTGGGGCTTATATCGTTCGACCTTGGCTACAATTCGTGGCGAAACAAAGCTAATGAGCGTTATGTTGACGAGACTTTGGAAAAGGGCAGTCGACCTTATTTAAGAGTGCCAAAAAACTATATTGTTCCTCGATCTGAAGTTCTAAAAGACTTCCTGAAAATTTTTGAACCAGGCCAAGCTGAGAGTACTTACACGGTTATCTGTGGAGAGCACGGAACCGGAAAAACTGTGTTGATCAAGATTGCAGCGAATAAAGTTGGCAAGAGAGTTATATATATTAATATTCCTAGGGATTTAGATAATTTGGATCGGTTGGGTCAGATAATTGGAGAATCTATCAATTTTAAGGAAAGAAATCTTTTGCAACGCGAATGAATGAGAAAATCTTGGATCCAAAATCGACTAATGGTAAAATTTTCATTAATACTGCTTTATTATTGACAGCCATCATTTTTGTTCACTGTTTTCTTTTTTATAGAAATACCTAATTTCGTGTGGACAAAAAATTTAAAAGCTTTTGAGCGTGCTGCCGAAGTACAAGGTGAAGTATGGAAAACCACCGGTTCTTGTTTTGACAACATCAGTCTTCTCGATAGAATGCATCCAAGAATTGTTGATATTCTTCAAGACAATGCTAAGGAATATGCTGATGATTAAATGTATATTGTGATATTTGTCGTTAGTGAAGGATCAATTCCAAGAAGAATGAGTGATAAGTGCTGATGAAACCTTACTTGGCCAAAAGGCTTTAAGTGTGACTGACGGATCGGGATTGTAGTTTCTGGTCAAGTGCAGAGATGACAGAAATTGTCAACCTTACTGAGGAGAAATCAATAGATTACCTGATCAATAAGCACAAGCTCTTCCTTCCAGAAGCAGATAACTGAATAAACTTGGTACTGTAGAAGTAGAAAAGCTGAATAAACATGCTAAAGCAGAAGCAAAGAAATTGTATAAATTAATTGGTGGACGCATTAAGATATTGCAGTCTGTGATAAATATCCGAGAGAAAGGAAAATCCTTTGAAGATAAATAGTTTATACTAAATAAATTATGTAATTTGCTTTTGATTAATTATTTTTGTAGATAGTGTTCTCGTTAATTCAAAAATTGTTGAAATTAATGAATTAACAAAGTAACATAACAGTGAAAGAACAAAGACTGAAT
>CAJVPL010001623.1:0-12747 GCA_910591945.1 Ambispora gerdemannii | reverse complement strand
TAATCTTTATTACAGTAGAAATTTCCGAAAATACGCAATGCTATTGGTTATTTTTGTTATTACCAAATCGGGTGGGGTTGTGGAGCTTACATATAATCTCAACTGTGAAGCTCCTAACACGTAATTTCATGTGTTTTATATCGCAGTGAAAATTTGTAAAATACTATTTTTGGATAAATCTACATATTTAGGTTCCGTTTTTGATACATGTTTTTTAATACCCGACATTTTCCGTCTACTTCAAATCACTTATTTCCCATAATAATACAAATTTTTATAATATATCCATCTGATTCAGAACGACAATAAATGAGAGTTAAGGGTCTGGGACTAGATAAAATCTCGATATTCTCCTGTAATGTTAAAGCTTGATTTTTAAGGTTAGGGTTAGAGTTAGGTTAGGTAGGGCTGATGTTAAGATTATAAATAAAATAGTCTCCCACGACATTTTTAATTAATGCTCCAGGCTAGATTTAAGCATCTGTTTCTTGTATTTTCTTTAATTTTTATCTTCATGTGTCGGATTTGTTTTGCTGAGTTTACGCGTTTTTATTGGTTGCATTCACAAAAATGCACCTAACCATTGGATTGTTGAGTACACAGATTAGGGTTAGTATCAGAATTAAGTTAGAATTATATGTGAAATTGCTTCCTGACATTTTTATTAAATTTAGATACCTGTTTCTGTTGATAAAAAATTGCACTATTGTGCTGGTATTTCCATTTCGGTATTAGAAAACTTTATTACGGAACCTAGAATACTCAGCCGCTTTAATATCACCATTCAAATGCTTCTTTTTTGTCCAATCATCATATAACATCCATATGATAAATAAAGCCTAAAATTTTTTCATATAAAAGGATATTTGAGTCAAATTTTATTAAATTCGAATATTTTAGGTATAATTTTATCTTTTAATTGAGTAAATATCATAGGTGGTTTGTACATAGTTTCTCTATTTTGCAAGATGATGCTAAATTACTAGATTTATATCTTAGTCAATCATTGACTTGATCTTATTTTCGGCTCATCCTCTTCACACTATCTTCGGTCGTCATTAGCTGTTGTGGATTCTCTTCGCATTCAGTTGCTTTCCTTCTCTCGTTTGTCGCGAAATTATTATCCCAAAAAGTTCGATTTCTTCTGCTTTGTTCAAAATTTTCGAATCTGAGAAATTATTATTGTCAATCTCAGACAGGAGGTTATACGGTATATGATAATGATAGCGATAAATAAATAACGTTAATGTAAATGAACTAGTTTAGCTGGTTTTCACATAAAGAAAACCACTTCTAGTTAGCGTTTTGCTCTGTTAACGATTTCCATGGAAGATCATGAACTATATCAGTTAACGTTCAAATACGAATAAAGAATTCAACTTTGAAAAAAATATATTAATACATATGTAAATAGGAAAGTACGTTGACGACTTCCATAATTTCTACGGTCGTTGATTATACAATAGGATTCGAATCGGTCATTATTTATACAATCAACTACATGTACAATGTACATGTACCTTCTTATGACAAAGGTAACACTTTGCATAATGTTAATGTTTGATAAAATATTTTAAGAATCTATTTTCGGATTTATTGTTTTTAGTTCTATGCTCTGCCAAGTGTTAAACTTGAAATTCTCTATTTTCTAATCAGATCAGATTATTGTTAACGATAAAAGAGTTCCATGTGGAGGGGTAAAGCATTTCTTACTTCGATTTATTTATAAGCAACCCAATTAGTCTTCATTCTGTTAGCTGTTTGATGTATGAGGATATTTACCTTGTATCAAAATTTCTTGACGCGCTCTTCATGCGAAATAAAATTCCTGATATGGAATACACCGATCCATTTTATTAGTTATTTTGTGCGAGTATTTTTACCTTGTATCAAAATTTCTTAAAATATCAAGCCGCAAGTACCTATTTTATGAATCAAAGAGTTTTGAAATTTTGAAAAAACTATATAAAAATTGAATCTCACACAAGTTCTCCACAAGACTTCTAAAGAGTTTAAACTTTCTAAGCTAAAAAAAGAAATACGAAAATGACTAAACGTATAAATCTCTATTTCGTTCTTGCCTTAATCTTTGCTTTTTCTTTCGCTTCCGCAAACGGAGCCTCTCTTTGGCAGCGAACTTGGCCACAAAAAACTGCACGTGCAGCTTTTAGACTTGGTACTGGCTGTTCGCTAGTAGGAGATATCGATTTCTTCCAATCTTCCGAGGAGTATGTTAGGTTCTCTGGCCAGATAAATCAAGGATTCGACTGGTCGGACCCAAATGAATATCAGTTCGAGATTAGGAATGGTGGAACCCCTGAAATACTTGCTTTTCCAACATTTACGGTTAACGCACCACCGGGTGGCTCATCAGATTTTCACATAATCGATGAAAATAAGGTTATTGGACTTGCAGGTGGTGTAGCTGCTAGAAATGTTCTGGGACATGATCTTAAAATTTTTCATCTTAGTAGTTTATTATGTAGTGCAGAAATAAAAGGAGCTCCATAAAAAATATTTATATTTTTAACCACGATGGATTTTATTCTACAAGCTAGTTTGATTTATCTTTTGTTAGATTTTTTAGTCAATGTAAAGTTTCAATAAAATTTGTTGATTAAATTATGACAAGACCGGTCTGTTTCTCTATGAATTAAACAGTTCCAGTTAACAATTTGAATCGTAGTTCTTGAAGAACCGGTTTTTACTGAGTCCTATATGAAAAATAAATTTATAGTTTAGCAATGGATTTGCAAAGCATCATAAAGTAGAATAAAACTATTATTAAAATAATGCAAAATGTATTTTGACGCGCGATTTATATTTTTATCAGAATAAATGTAAGCTTAGCATCTCGCAATATGCTTATTTATAGCATCTTGTAATCGATATATCATATCATAATCTATCACGCATGACAAAACGTAATTTATTAGAAATTTTGTTATACAAGGTTCGGGTAGGGTTAGTTTAAAAGTGTACAACATATGTAAAAGTTTGGGCTGAGCATTTTTACTCAGGTGTTAAAAGCTAATTCTCATAGTAGTTTTTCGTATTTTGATCTGGCAATCGGATTGGTCCACCCCAAGCGATATATAAGGGTGCATGTAACTCCATTTATAGTGCTGTATTTGTCCTAATTTGATTAGCTCACCCAAATCGCCCGATACTAAACTGGTATTCGATTAGCGAAACTTTCTTCTCTTATCAATAAAACAAATTCTTTTGTGATTACAGAATTTGCTGAATCAGTAGCTTAGTGGTTTATAACTTTAAACTCTAATTTTGAAAGTTAATTATATTGCAAACAAAAAAGCTATATGCTTACACTTAAGGGGTTCGTTATACAGTCCGCACGTAATTTGTCTTGAAATGTATTATAATTTCAATGCAATTTATTTTTCCACGATTCCAATACCTTCCAACCAGATTTCTTTATAAATTGATCCAAAACCTCCTTTTGCAAGATATTCAATATTGGTAAATCTTTCAAAGGGATATACTCAAAAAATTTATAGTTATCAATATTATTGCATGCATTTGTTAAACAGTCGATATCTTAATTCCCGTTAAACTTTTCAGCTTTATAGATTTGTTTGTTAGAAACCATTCTCTGCAGTAGTAATTTTTTGTAATCAGTACATTTATCACAATCATGAGTATTATAATAAACACTCATTGCAGTAGAGTAGTAGTTGTCTTGACAATCGCAATATTCACTACAATCATGAGTATTGTGATTCGAACACTCCTTACAGTCATTAAATACTCGACAACGAAAGCAATTACTACAATCAGTGGTATTCGAAATTTTAGATACCATTTTTGAGTCTATTTTATTAGTGATTATGGCAGTGTTGTTATTTATTTGTGTGGAAGTCGTTACGTATTCACTTCCGTAAATCGATATACATGTATTAATACTGTCACACTCGTAACACTACGTATTTCGACGATCCTCTTAACCTTGGTAGGATCAGTTTGGGCCGCATTACAGGTCCAATGTTCTCTCAAACAAACACCCATATTTATGTTTCACTTTTTCATCACGATTCTTTTAAACATTTTATCTTAGATTGCTTTCATTTATGTCATGATTTTCTCTCTTTTTCATCACGATTCTCTTTCTTATATTCTCTTTCATTTATGTCAAGATTCTCTCTTAAACATTACCTTCAATTTGTCTTGTATTCTCTTTTTAATTGTTACGATCTCTCTTAAACAAAACCCTTAATTATATCTTACATTCTTTCTTAAACAATGCTTTTAATTTCCTCTCTGAATTGTATTTTCTTTTCCTTTTTGTTTAATCTTAATTGTAGTCTTATAGAAAAATAATACTGCTATGTAAACTCAAAAAAAAATGTATATAAGAAAGGTCTACGGGCCTCAATAAAGCTTAGAATGGTTGCGCACAATTGTTCTCCAAGTAAGATAAGACTTGTAAAATTCCCTCGAAATAATTGATTGAATTGACTGACGGTTGGGATCTTGATCCAGAAAAGACATCATTTAGAAGATCGACAACGGTAATCGAAAACCCAATTAGATTTAGAAGTTACGTAATAAAGGAACATTTTAACATACGCTTACCCAAAATCCAACTTGAAATGCGATATTCGTAGATATCGGTGCAGGCAACACTATTTATCGCTCAAAACTCTCGCTCTCCTATAAACGGCAGTTTATAGGAAGATTACAGTACAAGAACATGCATTAACGTTAAAAGACGACAATAAAGGAGATATTCATAGATAAGAAGAGGCATTTATCGTTATTATTTTAACTCCTATTTGTGTGCGCTAAAAGAAGAGTAACTATATACATAAAAAAGCAGCAATTTATGACCTCTATTGTTGTGTGTAATAAAAAGCTCTTTTTAATACAGAAAATGTATGTTATAGGCATTGTTCCCGGTTTGGTCGAGCCCGGAAAATTCTATTTAATGTCAATAGTTGATTTTAAGCTTAGGGTTAGAATCAGATGTAATATTATACGTATATAAAACATTTTTTATTAGTGCACCAACTAGATTTTGGCATCTGTTTCCTGTATTGTACATTTTATTCTTTTGTGTTGGATTTGTTTTGTCGGTCTGATCAAAATTTGCGTATTCTTATTGGTGCATGTTGTAGGCGTAATACATGTATGTCATTTTCATGTGAAATCTTATGCACGTTAGCATGAATTGAAGTTCTATAAGATATGGTGATAAGAAGGGTAATTCGCTTCGTCAATTTTGATGAAATTTAGATAACGATAAGCATTATCATTATTACGTATTTTTTATATAATTTAATATAAAATTAGTGAACAGTTGAGTTTTAAAGATCATTTTCAATAATAATAATTTATTTTTATTTTAATTGGCTAAATTTCTTCATGCAAATGCATGACTTTTTTTCTTTTAGCATTTGAAGCTCTGTTAGGGTCGGGTTTGACCCGAAAATCGTAAAATAGTTTTTCGTTAATAACTTTTATTTTTACCAAGACACTTGTATTTGGTGTCTTAAGTAGAGTTGTTCGGAATGTAATTGTGTATATCCACAAATTTTTGTTTAATATTGAACGAGAAATAACGATTTTTAGGCAGATCCGAAATGTGCGTTCCGGTCACGGATTGGACCCGACCCCCGGTTGGAACACTAGTAGCATTATATACATTTACTACGTATATTTTACCTTATATGGGAAAAGCTGGATAATGCAATCTGAGCCAATCTACATAGCGGTCATAAGTATCCGAACGCCCCTAATTTTTTATAGATCATGCGTATCATCTGAAAACAAAGAATAACATAAATGCTGATCATCTACTCCTTTTAAGTTGGTAGAACTTCTACATCGGGTGTTTTATGTTCATTAAAATTTTACATCACAAATTCCAAAACACATATCTCAATATCTAATAATCTAATCATTGACATCCAGTAATTGGATTCAAACCAAAATAATGCCATTTGATTTGTATCCTAAAGTGATCATTTCATTATATTTAGAACATTAAAGTTTATGAACATGAAACATTCCTGATATAGAAATTATACCAACTTTAAAAGATGTAAATGAATAGTATTTGTGTTATTCTTTGTTTTCAGAAATTTTTAGAATGATACGCATAATCTATAAAAAGTTAGAGATATTCAGATACTTATAAATACTAATATATATACATATTCAAATTTGAATTGGTAAGTCATATATGTTAATACAAAAAAAATGTAAACAATAAAAAATATTGCAAAATAATTATTGCTTGCTTGCTTTATTTTGTATATATATGATAATAATAATAATTTTTAAATGAAAATTTATAAGAAATTATATTAATAAATATAAACTATAATAATAAATACAATTTATCTTTCTAAATTATAATATTTAATATATTAATATATCATTTCTCAATGACTTTGATAATACATTTTTTTCTCTACAACTTTGATAATTTCATTTTTTTTATAATTTTATTAGTGCTATTTCTTTAATTAAAACTTTAATATCACTATTTTTTTAAGGTTAATTATTATAATACTATTTCTTTAATTAAATTTCTACAATAAAAAAATTAAAATTCAATATGAAATTTCAATACAATTAACTCTTTCTATTATCAATCTCTTTAATATCAATATCTCTTTATTATCAATATTTATTGCAGAACAAATTTCACTTGGACTAATATATTGATACTAATACTAATCTCTAAGTTATTAATCCTCTTATATATTAACAAAAATATCTGGTTTCATCATGTTAACAATAGAGAGAGTTAACTATATATATTAATTAAACAAAATTTATTTGGTTAATAATATAAATTATCTATTTTAAATATCTAAAAAAGAGTTCTATAAGGAATTATAATCACTTATTTTTAATATTTAGAATAGTTAAAAAATCTTTAATATCACTTTTGAATTATTTATATTTGTTTTTTATAAAATATATTGAATTTAACTTAAAAAGAAAGCAATTCAAACAAAAAAAACTAGTATATATAATATTATTAAATACAATATAAAAATTAAAGTCTTATTACAATTTAAATAATCTAAATTAAATATTTTAAATTATCAAAAATTTAATAATTAATAAAATAATTAAATTATATATTTATTTAATATTATAATTATTCTTGAAAAGATTATAAAGAAAAAATATCTTGATTATATTATTCAAAATTTATATTAAATTAAAGTTATAAATATTTAATAAAAATTATATATATTATTAATAACTTATCTTTATTAATAAATCTAACTTGGAGTTTAATATTTAAAATATATTTAAATTATTAATTAATAATGATCACAAAATTGAATATTTTTATATTATATAATAATTATAAAATTATTTTAAGAATTTTGCTTTACAAATTTTATATAACTAGAAATTATATTATTATAAATAGTTAATACTTATAAATTTAACTCATAATACTAATAAATATTATTGATATTTTTTAATTTGTATAATTAAATTTATTAAATGTTAAAGTACTTTTTTTATAAATAGTAAGAATAGTAATACAATAATCAAAGTATTAAAAATAATTTATAAATTTATATCTTATTAATATTTTCAAAACTGATTTACTATTAAAATTAATAATATTGTAAATATTATTTTTTAAATAATGTATATTTTGTTTATATTAAATTAGATTAATTTTGAAATCAATTTGATCTATAAATTTAAATCAGTTCAAATTTGAGTCAGATATATTCTAAAAGTTATAAAATAATTTTTATTATAACTTTTATTTTTATTAAATACTTGTATTTTGTATTATAAATATAAAATGTTCGAAATAAAATTATATATCTATAAATTTTTGTTCAATTGAATTAATATTATATGAGAAATAATAATTTTTAATCTACATGTACATGTACATGTATTATTCTATTTTGTACCACGATTTCTCCAAGGCTTCGTAAATAAAAGTCAAATTTATACATGTACTTGTACAATTGTACGTACTCATACGGAAATTCTCCATGATTGTGTAATGGTGCGATTTGCATAAAATCGAACACTGACTACTTAACATTAAGCACTAAGAATGGATACAGAGGGCGGTCAAATTATGCGGATACTTTATAAAGTAAATGACAAGAAATCTCTTAATTCATGAAATATAATTTATTTTTTATTGACCATTTTTTATATAACATATTAATAGAATAATACTTTGTTCAGGTACCATTAGCAAGAATAACATGAATTCAATTAGGTATATTTTAAATTAATTTTTTATAAAATAAAACAGTTACTTTAGACGCGATATATTGACAATATTTATAAGTCCAGTTGCCCAACATTAAATGTGAATCATTTTGTTCATAATTATAATCTGAAAAAAATAAATTAGATCCGAAAATCGTAAAAAAAATATTTTTTCGTTAATAACTTTTATTTTTACCAAGACATTTGTATTTTGTGTCTATCCACAAATTTTCTTTTAATTTGAATTAATATTGAACGAGAATTAACGATTTTTAGGCTGATAATGTTGTGATGACAGATTATCTGAATCTGAATAAAATACCTATGGGCAATATAATCCCATTTATCACGAAGGCTGAAATTATATTCTTTATTACAGTCATCATTCTTTTATTATCATTATTTAACTCGCCAGTGTGGATATTTATCTTCTAATAACCCCAAAGATTTCATAAACTGATAATCATCATCCAACTCAGCGTCGTGGATAGTAATTATAACTGGTTAGGCTTTAACGATTAATCATTCTTTTCAAGAGGTTAATCATGGTTAAGTACTACATGTACTTTCTATCGCTATATTTAGAAGAAATAGATTTATCGTTATTAAAAATTTTTGGCTTAGAAAAATGTCAACAACTTATCTAGTGTCACCGAAAAAATGATAGCCGGATATATTTTCCGGGAAACACAATTCTGATTTGGATGGATTAGGGTTAGGGTTTAGCTAGAGTTAGAACTAAGATTATATGGAAAACTGTATTCTTTACATTTTTTATTAGTACTTCAATTTTTCATTTCCTTGTGTCGGATTTGTTTTGCCGAAAGATCAAAAATTTATGCTACCTCATTGATCAAGGATATATCCGGCTACCATTTTTTAGGGTGCCGCTAGGTATGCTTTAAAACATGACAATATTTTATTTTTGCTTTTAATTTTGTTGGTTAAATAAACTAAAATATATCGAAGAAAAACTTTCACTGATGATTATGCAGTAAGCACTTCCAAAATATGTTATAGAAAAAGATAAATTATCTGGTAGCCAGTCATTATTGAAAAATAAGTATCTCATATCGGTATTGTTGAATAGGGTACGTGCTTTACGTATGAAATTCGGATTAGATTGAAAGGAACTATAAACTGATTTCAGTTTGTGGATTCTATTGGACTACTGCTAATAATTGGGAATGTTGCTAATTATATGGTGCATAACATCTAATGTCATCAAACGCTTATATTATATAAAATGTATAAACTTCATAACTAAGAAGTAAATTAAAAATTTAAATTATGGTAGAGAAAGGTTTATTCTACCATATTTACAGATTAAATTTTGTATTTACTTCTTAGTTAAGAAGTTTATATATTTTATATAATATAAACGTTTGATGATTTTAGATGTTATGCACCACACAGTGACAAACAGCATGTGCACGAAAATATTATCTTTATTTAATAAAGCAGAATTTGTTTTCTTTAAGTTCTATTATTTTGTCGCTAAATTTTGTAGCCAACAAATGAATAAATTCACCGTGTTACTTGGGGAAAAATTATCGCGTTGATTTGAATAAATTTTATGAAAAAATCTAGTAACTATGAATTAAATCTGGAAATCTAACAAATGTACGTAAAAATTAAGTGATCTACACAATTTTCAATTACGTACGTACGTAGTAATTTTTTGATACTGAATAATCTTTTAACCAAGACAAAAACCTAAGTTTGGCTACCAATTAAAAATGTTTATTCTATAAAATCTCTCTACATACTGATTTCTTCTACTCAAAGTGTTGAAAGTCGACATGGCACAATTTTCACTATATGAAATCAAAATAAAATGAATTTTTTATTCATTAAAATTGATTAAAGTCTTTAATAATATCTCACAACTTCTTTGTTAAAGATATATCGTGATAAAATAAATTAGTCTTTATATTATATAGTGATTTCTATTATTTAAAAAGATACAGAAAGCATGAATGAGTTAAATAATTAATTAATTTATTAAAATATGAAATTAGAAATAGGATGATATTAGGATTAGAGTATGATTAGAGTTAGAATATGAATATGAATTAGAATTAGAATATAATTTAGTAAGTTAGATTAATTTTATAGTAACTAATTAAATTCTGATTTATTATAGGATCAAATCATATTTGCAAATAATATATTTATTAATATACTACAAGTTATATTAAAATGAATAATCAAATTTGTTGGTTTTTTTAATATTAAAAACTTATTATAGATCAAATATTATATTGTATTATTACAAAATTAAGAACATATCTGTTCTTATCTTTTTATTATTTAATGTGAATTTTTATAAATACTATTTTTAGATAATATTAGCCATGAGAAATGCTTACTTTTATATTAGATTAATTCTAATATAATAATATAATAAAAGCAAAAATGATTTAAAAGAGCTATTTTTACTAGTAAATAAGTATATGCAAGATGATTAAAGTATAACTGTTCTTGAACAGAAAGCTATTTATAGAAAATTATATAGTATATATAAAAAAGCTCTTCATAAAATATTACAAAATTATTCAAAATTACAGTAACTTATTAATTTACTTCAAGAATTTGCTAAAGAAAATATTAATAAACAGTCTAATTCAAATAAAAGTTTACAAGTCAATAATATTAATAAAGAAGAAAATGATAATTTTGCAATATCTTAATTTAAAAATCCAAAGAAATATTATGAAAAAAAATAATTATTGGATATTAAAAGATTTAAATTATCATATAAGAGTTATAAACCAAAAATAAATATTAATATCAATATAAAAAATATGAAAATGCAAGTTATTACCAAAAAATTGCAAGATATATACTTATTATATATTAATATTTTAATATAATTATATGTATACTCAAAATACTAAAAATTAAAAACAACTATAAAATATAATACAAAATATTTTTATTAAAAAATAATAATAAAAACTAATTTAATATTATTATTGAAAAATTATTATAATAATTATCAAAATACTGGTGTAAATTTAAAATTTATACAAAAAATCAATAACTTTTTCAACTCAAAATTTTTGAATATTAATCTATTATTATATAAAATATACTAATTAATTTTATTTATAAAAATATTCAGATGATAATTTTTATAAATATATAAAATAAATATAAAGATATCAAAATTATATAATTAAAAATAATAACAAAATTTAAAGTTTGTGAAACAAAATCTTTTAAAGCAGAAATAAATATTATAATAATAATAAAAAATTATTATTAATTTATAAAATATTCAAAAAATAGTTAAAATTTAAAAGTTTCAAAAATAATTAATAATCAAAAAATCTATTAAAATTATATAATAAATAAAGTTTTGTTTTTATTTGTCTTTCTTATTTTTATTATTATTTAATTTACTTACTTTTTTTAAAAAATTTTTTTGATTATTCTTTTTATTTTTTTATTTATTTACTATTTATTAGAATTTGAAAATAATAAACAATAAAAATTTTAAGTATTTTATAAAAATATTATCTTTTTTTTTAATTGTAAATGTATTTAATATTTATAAATAAATATCTTGAATTAGTGATGATGGGAAAAGTGTAAATTTAAGATTTTATTATTATTGCAAAAACACGCATTCTATATGTATCGGTATTGTAATTGCTGAAAATATTTAAATTTCATTACTAATTTTGATTTTTCATGTCATTTCAAGAAACGCGGTTTAAGCGAAGGAAGAATTCATGCACCTTTTATATGAAGCGTGAATTTGTTCCTATTATAATTCAAGTCGCATGCGAGTCCAATCCATTTTGTTTCACTTATATAGGTTCCATACTCAAGTTGGAAGATCTTCAATATAAAAATCTCGCCAATCGATTAAAGAAGCAGAAAAAATCATGTACACGAGAAAAAAAGTTTAATATAATTCATAACGTTATTATATAACATAGATCTGTATACACTTCAATTAAAATTAGTATATACACTTACTTATATGAAAACTGCAAATGAAGTTGGTATTTAGGGGTCCTATGTGATTATAGTTTCTTCTTGTTGTTCTGATTGTTTGCCTTACATTGAAGCAGGTTGAGCTTTGGAAAGCACGGATATTAATAGATTATTACAAAATCAGTATTTTAATAATAACGCCAATCATTGAAATTTTAACAAATATTATTAATTATCATATTTATGACTTTAATTGCCACTGAACATGCGGTGGTTGTAATAAATACCTCCCCGTTACTTCGCAATCCAAGGCATGTTGGAGTCGTTTCCACTTATTTTTGAGGTGGCGTCGCACATCCCCTTCGTTTGATTGGTTTCTTAAAGCTAACCACAGCCTAAAACCAATCCATAAGCGTTTATTCGTATCGGTGATAAATGATCCACCGATAATATCTGCGTCAACCATTGTGAGAAATTTCAGAGGAATCATGGATGAATCAAGAGAATTATTGTCGCCCAGTTTTGCCTCCCTAATCAAAGTTTCGATGAACAAATCCCGAGCAGATA